>CASHTH010000754.1:0-59364 GCA_030341885.1 Geodia barretti | reverse complement strand
TAAAGTTTACGAGCTTTTTTTTCCAGATATTGATGAGTGATCCACTGATGAACATGGGTGTGAAGATATCTGCATGAACCAGTAAAAAATTTCCGTTTCCAATTTTCAGAATATGTGTGATTTTCATGAAATACTCAAAACTTTCATGTTTTTTTGCAATTGATTTAGAGACAAAATTAGCAGATTAATTATGTTGAAAATCCGAGCGACTAGATGACAAATTTGTGAACCTTTCAATTACTGGGCACGTTTTACAGCAATACCAAATTCGGTTCACAAATTTGTCACCCTGTAGTATGGATAGTATTACACAGTCCCAAATTTGTGAACCCATGACTTCCAAAGTTGACAACCAACTTTGCTAAAATTTCTGAATATGCTAATATACACCTTGTTTTTTTAAGAATATTATTTAGAGGAAGAGTGCTGGTTTTTAGAAATGGCACTTTTACTTGAGACACTGTTCTGAGGGATTGCATCTATGTAGCTGTAGAGAGGGCTATGCTCTGAATGGAGATGGAAGAACCTGCTCCATATATACAATGTGAAGGGAGATTAAAAGAAGCAGCAAGTGTTTCCACACTCCTTCTGCCCTCTCCTTGAAGACTTCCACTGTGAGTGGGAGATTGAGAACATGACTGACTAAGTAGATAGCTAGCTTTTAATGAGCCCAATGCGATCGGTGCATGGTCGTGCTCCATGTTCAACTGACTATGTGGAAGTATATACTAGATGGAGGAGAGGAAAACTCTCCTTCTCTTGGGAAGTATTGTTCCTTGAGGAGACCAGACCCTATTTTAACTTTATCAAACAGAGCCAAAGTTGTGTTCAAAGGAAGTACTCGAATCCGTCCTCCCAGTAGAGTTGGTGTTTGTATAACTAAGACAAGGTTAGCTCTCAACCTATAAGTTCACTTGGTGCAGTATCCATGTTATTCAATCAATCATTGCACTGACTCACTAGGGCATGGCAGGTACATACATACACAAGTCAGACAAAACGTGTAGAGAGCGAAGTCTAACTGTACAGTATAGAACTAGAGCACTCTCCCCAGTCGATACGTTGTAGAATTAACTGTGCACCATCATTGGTGGTAGTTGAAGTCGCATAAGACAGAATGTGGACGGACATTAAATTAGAGGCACTAGTGACCGACACCCACTCCCACCACCAACACCACGGCAGATCACGAGCCATCGAATACCAGCTGTTGGCAAAATCAGCCCCAAAGAGGCTACCCTTCTCACCATGGGAGCAGAACAAGTACGACCCGTCGATATTGCGACCGCTGGATATTTTACTTGCCTCCCTGCCTGACTTGCCTCAAAAACAGGTGCACTTGAGTAATGATTGGCACATTGTGCTTTTTAAACTCACACATAATGGTTGACTTCAGTTCCTTTAGCTACATTTTATTTTAGCGGAAAAGTGCGCAATTACATACGTATAAGTCGTGCATTCATCTGCACATATGATTGAAACTGCATGAAAATCACAAATGCATGATGACCTATATACCAGGGGAGGAGATGAGGTTGAGCCTCGGTCTCAGTCGAGCGAAGACACCATAAGCCTCCCGGTACCCTCGGCGCGCATGCGCAGCGAGAGTACGATCTGTGTGTGTGTGTCTGTCTGTCTGTCTGTTACTCAACATCTCACTTCTCCAATGTTCGTTCTCTCACAAACGATACGACCTACTTAGCGGGCAATGAAGGTCAGATGTTTGGAGCGGTTTTCACTGAAAATGCTGCGTTCGAGAGTTACGGCGTGAACACTAACGAAAAAGCCAATATGCTAATATAGCACAGCTTACCTCGGTCTGATCCACTTGCTCTGCGTACCTCGGAGGCAAGTTGCAACCAGGGCGTGTATCGCCTTCGCATGCTATCAAGTAGTGTAGCTAGCCCCAGTCTCACTCTCCATGCACGAGCAGGCAAGAGACGACGAGTATATACAGTGGTAAAGGAACATGAATAATACAAACCAGAAAAAAGGCAAAACATATTGTAAGGGGAGTTGTTCAGTCCTGGGTATAGATGTGGCCTTCTGAGCAAGCCACATCCATTGAGTCCCCTGAGAAGGTTGGGTGGTGGTAGGTGGACCTTGCTCCACGGAGGCACATGATGGCAGATCTGCTCAGGCGGCAGATCTGCTCAGGCGGCAGATTTGCTCAGGCGGCATCGAAAACCGGTATATACCGCGCATGCGTTTACGTATACGCTGAGGGTCAGTGTTCACACAGTGAATGAGTGTGAAATTCAAAACGGCAGTTGTGCTCACGTATGCCATAATTCATACTTGTGTACTTGTCATGAGGGTTATAGCATCGAGGGCTACAGTCCAGGTACTTATATATTACACGAGCGAGCGAAGCGGCCACTACGCGAGTCCGCGTTACAAGCGAGGAAGGGCTTACTGCGACCTAATGCGATCGCTCTGTATCTTAGAAGCACAAGAAGTCACAACAACGGGCGTGCTATCTACTAGTGTAGCTTGCCAGTGTCAGACTCTTCGCGAGATTCAGAGACTAGACTATATGCGTGGATACAAAGGGTATCCCCCATCAATTATCGATACCGCTTGCGCAGTGCGCTGAGAGTAACTGTAATGTTATGTAACGCTCACCAGTCACCGTGCGCTGTGCTAATAGCGAACCCAGCCTAATACCATTTAATGGAAACCTATTTCTCAACCAGAGGTTTAGTTGGTGCCCTGTTGCTTACTTTATCCTGTGTGGCTCAAGGTAATAGTCTATTCTATTGTCTATAATTTTGTTTATCTTTTCCAGAGATTCTCCATGCTCCCGGGAATACAACTGTTTTTCTAAACCAATCAGCAGTTTTTACATGTGAGACAAGAGGCGGGACCACTCTGTGGAGAGTCAATGGAACACAGCGAGAAATATTTCTGCCTAACATACTTCGTGATCTGGTTGTCTCAGAGATTACAACTTCTGAAGGTGTTTTGGTGACGAATCTGACCATCCCAGCTAGAGCCCAGTACAATGGAAGTATAGTTCAGTGTCTGTGTGTGGTATATGGTGGCCCCTTCGTGGAGAGTGACAATGCCACAGTGACTATTCAAGGTATTAGTTATTAAATGAGTTTGAAGTTAGGAAATTGCTTATATACCATATCTTAGGTCCACTGTCAGCAGTAGGTGATATGAGAGTAATCAGCAATGCCAGCTCAGTGACCATCTCGTGGAGTGCTCCATTCTCTCTGGATGTGACTGGTGTTGATCCTGATATCTGGTACTCTGTCCTCATCTACAATGTGACAGATGAGAACAACCCAACAGCCATCCTCTGTACTGACTGCATCAATATCACTGAGACACACTACACCTTCACTCCTGACTACCTCAGTCCTTGTCATGTGTACAACTTCTCTGTCATCCCCCTAAATGGAGCTGGCCAGGGAGAGAGCAGTTTTAATGCTACAACTATCGTGGTTGGTGACAGTGAGTCAATCACACCAGATGCACACCAATTTTTATAGCACCAGGTTAACAATCCACTTGCTTGCTTTATATATAGGTGGAAATATATCCCTCTCAATAATTGACATTGCACCTAGTAGCAAGTCATTCTGCAGTGTTAGCCTTAATGTTGTGGTAAGTCGTTTCAAAAGCCAATTGAAATGCACCCAATTGTATGGGGATTTTAATGCAGGGACTTGGCAATGTGTGTCACCCAATTCTCAGTGAAGCAAACAAGAGTTTCTCTGATATTCATGTTGTAGATGAGCAAGTGTTCCTCTTCCTAATGCTACCTGCAAACAAAAGATACTTCATGTACCTTTCAATAAGAAAAGGCTGGGTATCTGCAACCATAGCACACCTATATTTCAGTAAGATGAAACATATGGATGAATTTTGCATTTGTGCATTAGTACATTAATTCAGTTGACCATTTCCTACAGCAACCTATGATGTCCAAAGATTGTCAGTGGAAGAGAGAGGAGTAGGAGGAGTATTAGTGAGAGGGGAGTTCATGAGTGGGTCACGAGCTACAGGATGTCTAGTGGTCTTCGAGGGACCTCCCTCCTCTCCTGACATCTCAGAGCTCTCTGAGGACCCAGTCTCAGGACACTGTCTCCACCACGGTACCTGTCCCTCCCTCCACTTACACTGTGTATGGATACGCCCTTGAGGAGAATGGACTACCCAACACCACGCCTGCTGTGATACTGGAGAGTCAGCTAACTATCAGCAAAGGTATTCTACTACGAGTCCAGATAATACAAATGCATTCCTGATTTTGCAAAGGTGCTACATTGGTTAAAAGTTCTCAACTATTAAAGGATGCCGATATAACATCTGAATTAGGATCAACTACAGTGATAGACTGTGAATTCTCAGAGGTCTATCCAGAGGCCTCATGTGTCCTGGTCTACAGAGAGTATGGCAGTCCTCTCCTGACAGTTGTGGAGTTGTCTCAGCTCATCAACTTCCCTGTTTCTATCACTGTGGACAATCCTGAGAACTACACCTATGCACTGTTTGGGAAAGACAGCACAACAGGAACAGAGGAAGAGCCGGTTATTTGTATCAGGTTGCACCAGATCAAACATTACTTAGTGAGTTATAGTTAATGGACAGCAGTTTGGTGCATATATACATACTGCAGATAAGACACTGGATTCCGAAAAGAAAGAAGAAACAGAAAGTGGGAGAGATGAGAAAAACAACTCCCAAACACAACATGTTGCCATAGCCATTGGGGGTACACCCTTTTGTCAAAACAATCATGTTTACTTATTCTATCCAGCAGGGGCTGTATTGATATGTGTTTTATCATGTGCCTCTGGTGTGCTAGTCTTCATGACAGTCAGGCGGTACAGAAGCAAGAAAATAAAAGATAAAAGTGCGGGTGAGGCTACGCACAATGTTGTTCTAATTAATGTTTGGGGCACATGCACTGTTGGGAAGAGGCTCCGTTATGTATACATTCCATAGCCCCAACTGTCCAGACCAGAAATGCTGTGGTGTATGATGAGGTGGTTCTGCCCCCAACCTCCTCCTCTGTCATTCGAACAGAACCTAATGCAGCGTATGTCACCACTCAGACTATACTACCATACCCACTGGCGAGAATGTAGCTTATGGTATGCATTGATAAAGACTTAATAGTACAATGATCATTGTTTTTATATTTCTTGTGATCATTATTTTCGCTTGTAAAGCTTTGGAGAGATGTTGCATTGTCTCCACATGGGACCGAGGTATTGAGGTTAAAATATAACGTGGACTGATGTAGTTTCAGCTGAAATGCACAAAGTTCACATGAACTAATAAGTTACAGTGTAAAATTGCTAGATAACAATATACAATAATAAAAGGCTAAATGAATAGCACTGAAGTGCAAAACCCTCAGCGGATTTTCGAGCATGTTGTTATTGTTGATGAATAGTTCTTTGATAGTTTGCAGTATACACACTAGCGTTGTACTACTGTAGCATTACATGACACTAAGAGGGTTTTTTCTGCTTTTTAAGGAGATACCCATGGCGTCCAAAGGGTTAACACGGATGCAGCAAAGATGTTTCTCAAAAAACTCTTGTATACATTCACATAAATATGAATAGCTATGATTTAACCGTCGCCAACGTCGAGCAGAGCTGACTCCTAGGGCTCTTTCGCGGGCGAAGGCGCATTTATGCACCCTACGTAAATCTACGTGTGTGGGCGAAGGCGCTTTTTTGCGACCATCGTGAAAGCAGTTTGTTTGCAAAGCTTCTTGCACTCTGCTCGCGCTTTTTGCCAACTAGTTTGCTTGGCGAAGGTTGCTACATCACTACACTACATGATAATGCCAGCTACCTTCTGCTTGGACCCAGAGATGACAGCTGAAAAGCTTTCTACAGCACCCCGACGCTCGAAGGTAAGGCTAATAGTCTAACGCTAGCTTTGTAGTGCTTACCACTAGCTAGATAGAGGTAAATAGCTTACCCGACAAGCCCCTTTGCTTGCTAAAGAGCCATTAGCTTGGCAAATCCATCCTCGAAAGCCGTTCAGCGGCGGCACCTGAAAAAGAGAAGCAGCTGCGCACGCAGCGTGTGACACCCCCCCGGCCCCAAGGCCTCTGCGGTTACTCCAGGGGATTTCCCAACAAGTAGTTAACACTAAGTTGGCTTTAGGTTGTGTGAATATTCCTGCCCACTCAATAGTTTACGTAATAATTGCGTATACCCATGAAAGAGCTAAGGCCCCCAGTTAGCTACTCAGAGATGCAATGCAGGAATTTTTGGAGGGTTCCTTGGAGGGACACGAGAAGACCCCAACTAGATGCAAGAACAGGTCGACGATGTTCTTGGAGGAGGGGCTCTAACTGGGTGAGAACGAGACGACCCCAACTGGAGGCGAGAACAGGTCAACGATGAAGGATGTCGGCAGCCAACATGAACCTGGTGACAAAGCACTCTTACCTGAAGTTTTTGTTGGAGCAGTAGGTGTTTCTGTTTCAGTAGGTGTGGGAGATTCTATCATCAAGGATGGGAGAGTATAATTGGCGAGCGGGAGCAAGCTAACCTTACGAACGGCGCGATTTTCGTCCACGCGCTTCTTTTATCCGAAAAACATTTCAAATTTTTACACCGTATATTTCTCGTGTAGATAACTCGAGGAAGCCAACCACAGTTTCTGCGATGGATCGGTCTAGTGGAGATGCCCTTCGAGAAAGGGAAAGAGAACGTCGTGCCTGTGAGACTTCTGAGCAAAGAGAGGCTCGTCTTTCTCGACGGCGACTGCGTGATAGGGAACGGGCAAGGCAACGCCTGGCCACGGAAACAGCGGAAGAAAGGGAAGCACGACTAGCGAAGTCGTGTACGAGCAAGAGCTACACGTGCTGCGGAATCAGAGGAAACGCAACAGGCAAGGCTCCAACAGATCCGAAGCTATCAGACAAGGCGAATTGCCGCCGAGTCTGCCGAGGAGAGAGAGGGTCGACTACAGTTACAGTACACAGACTACACAGGCTTTTTTGCGCATGCACACCATCGTTAGATCTCTCCCGCGCGCTCGCAGTGCACTATATATAACACCTCGCCTGCGCGCAGGGTTTTACAGTTGGTTGTGTGCGTGTGTCCGTCCGTCTGTCCACCGTTTTTCTCGGTAACCGCGGCAACTCTGAGCTTGAAACGTGGACATATTTTCAACTAGGAGGAATGCATGGTAAAATAAGATTCTGGAGCGGAGAAGGCCGGGGAAGCTGGTGAAACGGATGGCTGCCGAGGTGAGTGTGCGTCAAATAGAGATCGCGAACCATCGTTGTAGATGCTAGATGCTTTGCGCGTGTGGAGAAGATTTACTGGTCTGCCTGTATTGATGTACGATCGAGATTTCCAGTGAAGTGAGAGCAGCACACGCGCCAGTGAATCCGTACAGTGAAAGAGTCACTTAGGTAGTGTAGCTAGAATGTAGCTGAATGGTGGTGAGGGTTGTCAAGACCAGTGCTTTTGACTATTGTACGCGCATGTGCCAAAAACTGACGTAGTGTATCTAGTAGCCATTGGCTGCTGAAATAAAGAATAAAGTGGTGAGGGTTATGCACTTTCAAGTGCTTTTCATTTGTAAGAAGGTGAGGTGGGTACAGCTGTAGGACTGCGAGTAGCTGCTGTATTGTAGAATAGTGTTCGCATACTTGTGACTTACAATATTACCGAAGTAGTGTCTTACATCCTGTCACTGTGACCAGGGCAGAAACTGTCTTGTCATTGGCCAAGGAGCAAAACAGTGAGTGAACTCCTTCCACTGCATCTTCTTCACATATGTTGAGAGTTGATTCAACGGTATTGCATGAGTCATTTTGCGACTGTGTGAAAATCGCAACTGTGTTTTGTCTGTTGTCCCAAGTACACTCTGCACCATGTTGCGAGCAGTTATGCTCCAAGTAAAGTATTATTTGCTCTCCTGCTTCATAGCGTTTATCACATTACCTATCTCGAGCTCGCAATCTGAAAGCCATCGATTGCCACATAGAGTTTGGTGCTACAGATACACTTTTTATCAACTCACTTTCTTCTGTTTGGGAAGATTACAGCCAAATGAATAGAAAAGGCAAAGAGGCAATCACCAGTGTCTTCACGGAGCTCATGAGACCACAGATGATACTCTAGCTATGGTTCATGAGTCGGTGCGTGGTATGAATTAATGCCCCCACAGGGATTTAGCTGCCTATGCCACACCCTTACAAATTATTCACCTGTTGTTTCATTTAATACCTTGCCACACACACACACACACACACACACACAATACTGAATGTCTTTAATGGACACTTTGTTAGTGGTATACGCATAGGCCGACTTAGAATGTGGGCATGGCATTCATTATTAGCCTTGTTCCCAGTACACTTCAGTAACGAGGCTAGGGGGTGTGCCCTCTCTAGATCATCCGTTGTAAGTCGGACTTATGGAGGAGGTGGTCTTGGCGCTGAGTATATAGTACTGAACCGACTACGTGCAGAGAACCTCCTGTCAACCACTATGCCAATGCTCTGTAGTCTGTAGTCTGCGGTGGACTGTCACTTCAAAAGTTCATGTTGTATATTATAGCAAATAATATTGACCAACAAATTCATGCACGGGTTTGAATCCCACCCAGGGCAACTCTTCTTCTTTTCTTAAAGAAAGAGCTGTCCTGGGTGTAGTTGACTTGTTTGCTTTGTCTTGCCTTTCTACCTCATTACCAAGTTGTTGAGACATGCACGGAAAAATTATCTCTTTTCAGTAAAGTCACTATCATCATAGGTAAATAATATGGAGGTAAACATTCTATAAACGTATCATGTGACACAACTTTGAAAAACATTCATAGTATAATCTCCCACAGGATTTATTAATATTCATACACATATCGTGACGAATATAACAATATACAGAACTTGGGATATAATATGGGACTAGCTAAACACACTTTTTTAAAAAGCTGACATCAGGAAAATCTTCCTTCAAAACAGCAAAATCTCAGCAGCTTCAGCCTAATTATGAATGGCAGCTGAAGAAGGGAGCTCAACCGAGTGGGGAGCCCCCAAATAGAGTCCAAAGAGTTTATCTGGCCCGTGGAAACCACGACTCACTCCAGGGTCCCACAGCTTCGTGATCTCCTGGTAACTTCCTGTGGGTGGGAGTAAAGGAACAGCTGGGAGGACAGGCATTAATCAGCAACGTGAGGCAAAGCCAAAGCAAACTATACACCCAGGTTTTAAAGCTGTCCTAGGTGGGATTCTAGAACCCGTGAATGGCAGCTCAGTAGACAGAGGCTAAAATTTTACAACAAAATACAACACAAAGTAAAGGCAAACCACCACTAACTGTGCTATTGCAAAGAAACACTCATATAGTGTGAACAATTTACAACTAAGTGCTTCTACCGTAACACCAGCCACTGATATGTTTTACATTACAAACCTGTGTGGTCGAACCCTTGCCATTCCTTGAATGTGTGTGGTGGTGGATAGGGAGGGAGGTAGTTCTCCTGCACCTGAAGAGGTGAGACCTCCGCATACTGGGACTGGGGTGGAGTGGGCTGTGGTGGGAGCTGCTCGGAGGAGTCAGTCTCCTCTGGTGATGGTTGGGGCAGGTTCTCCTCTGGCTCTGGAGATGGCTCATCATGAGGCACCGGTTTCAAGATGCCATGTCTCGTGTATACGCATCCAACCACCAGCATTCCTTAGAAATGTGTATTAACTGAAACCACACATATAAAATGGTCATGTATACCACCTCCAGCTTTGAGGTTAAGTTGAGGGTAGACTAGGTTTTTGTGCCCAAACCTTCCTGCACACTGCTGCCCCTCATACACGGACAGGTTGTCATTTACCACTTCTTCAGCAAGTCTGAATGGACATCTGGCTGTGTCTGTCTCCTCTGGTTCAGTGATACCACTGAAACCAGTGCACTGCTGAGGGACCACAACAACAGCTGTGAATTGAACAACACCAGAATCACTTAATATTTACAGAAGTTCTAAAGCTCAAACAAACCTGTGATTAAATCCCTATCAATGACCTATGAAACAGTGGAAAATCATGTCAAACATACGACTAATTAACACAATAGACCTTGAAAGGGTCCAAGGTGGCTGTTGATTTCTGCCTCCCAGAATTGATGGACCCAGAGTGGTAGTCATCATCTGATCCCTGGGTACTCACTGGATCTTGAGCAAAGTCTGGATCATCTGCAGTATATAACTCTTCCTTAACAAACCTCCATTTTTGTATAGGAGTTAACTTACAATTGCCATGCATGTGGCATTCTTGAAAACATGTGAAAAACAACGAATACTCAACCGTGATGCAATAACCAAGCTGTTTACCTTCTTTGGATGGGAAAGTCGGACAGATTTGTGCCACTAACAACGGTCACTATAAAAGAAGGAATATTACATCTCAAACAGAAACATGGCTGCTATATACCTTTCTCCCCCTTCTCTGATTCAATGGTGGGATTAGTCCCAACATTACACTTGGTATCCTCATCCTCCTCAAGGCTCCCACTGACAATGAGACCTTCCTCTTGGAGAGCACGGTAAGCCAAAAAGGCAGATCGGACACCTTGCTCGCCACTTGAATAATCATTTGGCATCACGTTCTACAGCATATCGTGCTCACTCTGCACAGAGTCCGCTGTAAATGACACACCTTGCCTTCCCTGCTTCGGTCTTCATTGTTGCCATCATCAGGAGCTGCTGTCTCCTCAACTCCAGGCACCACCTCACCAATGAATTCAGTGGACAAAGATGAGGCATCGGCAACTGTAGCACAAAAAACCGTTCTACAACTCTTAGTTCTTCCACACAGGTGAAGTATTTTACCAACTCTTCTTGAGCTTGAGTCACTGGTCTTCCTACTCGGTACCTGCCACTCCTCTTGTGGCTCTGTATGCCAATCATAGGAAACAGCCACTGCCAAGTATTATACAGTAGAACACTACCTCGATTCTTGGCCTGTCGGGCCAGTTCCTCTTCCCCTAGATCTCTCAGTACATGAGACAGTTTCTCCCAGGATGGCTGTTGTTTGAAAACCCAGATCTCCACACACTCCCGCAGACAGCCCTCATTAGAGTCGTTGTTTGGATCAATCTCGTCCTCAATGTAGTCTTCGTCAAATCCAAGGCCTTTCACAATCTCCTTCCAACGAATAGCCACGCCCCGCAACAGTGACATCACTGACTCCACTGTGGGGGGTCCTGGGGGGTGGGAAGACATGTAATAATGTAGGACAAGTAACGAGGCATTGCAGCCTTTCAACCTTTGGGTGTTGACTTGTCCGCATTCTTCTTGTCTGTGACATGTACATAGTAGAACACAGGATTACAATTACCTACATGGTGCTATCACTACTAACCATTGTCCTTGGCAGGAGCAGTGTCGTTAGGTAGGACTGTGACGTAAGGACACTGTGTCTTGGTAGCCACATCGAAAGTTTTTGGTTTGTCGGTAGGAAGAGGTCCCGATTCAGCATATTGAGAACAAGCCATTCTCTGAGGAGAGAGAGGATGTAACATGAGTCATGTGACTATCATGTGATAATCAGCCGACATGACTGTAGTATCCTCGTAATCACAGTTTATATCATGATCATTATGACTGACTTACATTGAATATGCACGATACATTATATCGAGGATGGGTGTACAGTATACGAAGGACATAACGGGGATTACAAACAGAATAATTGACTGAGCATGCGCACTACATAATATTTGGGAATACGTCACAATGACTAACTCTGATGTCAATCTCCTGGTCTTGGACTGTAGCATGTGGGATAGAGGGTCTCACTACTGGTAAAGTGGTCTCCACCATTGCATACTTACTCTCTTCACCGTCCTCCACCACCCTGACCATCAGTGAAACAGTGCAACCAAACTAAAGAGAAATAGCTATTAGTGAAAAGAGAACAACACAACTAAAAACAGGGATATACACATACCTTCCTTCGTTTCCTCGTTACAAAAACTATAACGATCACAACCAGAGGAATGATGATCACAGCCACCAACACACAAACAGTGACAACTACAACTGATGATGTGGTTTTGGCTCTCTCTTCGCCATCTTGTATCCCTATTAAGAAAGTTCTCATCATGCCTCAATGGTTTCCATGAAGGTATAGAAAGGAGCATACTGGCAGTTGTGCCTACCAGAAAACCCTCCTACTCCGAAAATGGACAAATTACTCTGCAGGCACCTGAATGTGCTCTCTGTGCTAATGCAAGCAGGATTGTAAAGGAATGTCGCAATGTCGCACAGTTGAGTGGGTGGTAAACCTTTTTACAATACAGTTAGCTACACATATTATTAGTTACCAGTTGAGGATGGTTGAAGATGTGAAGCATCTTTTTTCCCCTGTACAAACATGCTTAAAAAGGGCATTTCCTCAGTATCATTGTTTATCTTCTGAACAGCGCAAATGTATAGTTTAAGTCAGGATCAAGGTTTACTGTAACAGGAAAAGTTTCTTCACAGTTCAACATGCAGTTGCCATATGCTCTGTAGACCAGAACACATGATGCACTCTGCTCATCAGGAGTACAGGTGACTTCCAACATTGAGCCATGCCGGGAGATGCTGGCATTCTTCAGGTTCTCATAATTAGGAGCTTGGTCCATAAAATGAACACAAACAAACAAGTGCTTAACAACACTTTTATACCCACAAGAACTTACATTTTTCGTCACCACGCGTAATATCAACACTAAAAGGGATAAGGTTAGCTGGATGTATGTTGGGAAGTCCATCTTTCTCCAGATCGTGCATATAAACAGTGTAATTTGACATAGGCATTGAGATTGCCCCAGAGAGTCTCCGATTTTCTCCATTACGCTTCAATGCAATAAAGGTAATTTGAGTGAAATTGCACTGAATCACTACAAAGCATCCCTTTGCAGGTGAGTTACCAATGAGCACTCCGTTTACCACAATCTTTCTACCATCAGTTGACTCTGCATGGGGCTCTTGAACATCATAGGTTGCTGTAAAAGTGCATGAATGAAGTGAAAGTGTGCTGTAAGGATTAATGGGTAATTATGTGCCTACAATAGATGTCACGCAGGACCACAGACATACACTTTGATTAATAACTCTCAAGACACATGCGCAGCACTTGGTCTGTGTTCCGAGGCAGCCAATGAGCGATCATAACGAAACAAAGGTATGGGTATTCAAGTTAATGAGCAATGGCTTACCTCACCTAGTGTTTGCATGGTAGGGACATATGTATCAAGTCCAGTGTTGCTCAAACACTACTCTTGAAGTTGCTAAGGCAAGAAACTGACATTGCACAAATGGCCCAGGCAATCAATTAGCAGGCCTTTTTGCCCATGTGTAGTGGGTACATTTCCTTGCAGGCTTAGCTATAACAGCGCTTGCGCTGAGAGTCATCTTCAGACTTTGTCCAAGCCCTCTGTCCACTGTATATCCATGCATCATGCTACATATCTTACTGAATTTGTTTTTCTTTTCTTTTCCACAGGCCATGGGATCTTCAATAGTAGCACTGTATTCTCTATCAGCAGGTAGAATGAAAACAGTTCCATTTGTACCATTGTTGGCATCAAATTCAACCGTATCATTATAAACAGATACAGTGTGCACTTGCTCCTAGGGTAAATGAAGAAAGTTACAAAAGCCACAAATGAGGAGAAGACAAAAGAAATGAAAGGCACTGAAGTGCAAACCCTCGTCGCAGTGATAAGTGAACACACAAGCACAATTATGTAAAGTAATGGGTGGAGCAATGGGGTTTTGGACCCGATCTATGACAGGAGAAGTGAGTTCTCACTTAACTGACAGAATGAATGACACACACGAGAACAACAGTAACCCTCGCTGCGCATGCGCGCCGAGGGTTAAATATGGTACATCAAGCACAACAATACATATTCCGTTTTTTTTACTTACTAAACCCTCAGCGCGCGTGCACAGCGAGGGTTACAATACTTGGTTTATAAGTGTGTCTGTCTGTCTTTCTGTCTGTCTGTCTGTCTGTCTGTTACCACGTTTTCTGCCACCATGCGTAAGAAATCGGCCAAAGAGCCATAGTAACGGGTTCAGTGCTACACTGGCTTGATTTCAAAAAAGGCGATTTCATTAAACTACTGCGTTCTAAAGTTATGGCGTGAAAGCCCAGTGAACAAGCCAATATGCAAATTAGCACAGGCTTACCTCGACCAGGTCCACTTGCTCTGTGCAACTTGATGGCACAAGAAGTCAAAACGAAGGGCATGTATCGACTCCCGCATGCTATCTACTACTGTAGCTAGTCCATTTCAGACTCTACTAGCTGGAGACCACAAGAAAACGCATAAGCTTACTTAGGGTACCACGCATACGCAGATCGGCGAGGGTTTGTACTTTAGTGCTTTCAGAAATGATAACAGTTGAAGTTATAATAATTATGCACACTTACATGACTGAATGCAACTTCACAATGGCTATCATTCAGGGCTTCAACTTCCACTTCAGGAAATTTGGTTTCTGTGAGAAAGATAGACAGAGAATTGCCACTTCCACCACGCATTAGGTCAGCTTCTAAACAAACCATCAGTAATGTTGGGACTGCTCTCTCCCTGGCCAGCTCCATTGAGGGGGATGACAGAGAAGTTGTACACATGACAAGGACTGAGGTAGTCAGGAGCGAAGGTGTAGTGTGTCTCAGTGATATTGATGCAGTCAGTACAGAGGATAGCTGTTGGGTTGTTCTCATCTGTCACATTGTAGATGAGGACAGAGTACCAGATATCAAGATCAACATCAGTCACATCCAGAGAGAATGGAGCACTCCACAAGATGGTCGAAGAGGTGGCATTTTTAGCATCAACTTTCAAATAACCTACTGCTGACAGTGGACCTGGATGCAATTCAATTGAGACAGTAAATTACAAGCAGAACAAATATTTTTCTAGTACGTCCAGTTGCATGTGCGCGCAAGAACAAATAATAGTCAATGAAAATACATTTCAGTGATTCAAAGTCATACCACCATCCACCTAGAATTGATTAATATGTTCGCCTAACTATCTGGCAATTAGGTTGTAGAACTGAGTACATGCTACTTGGAGTCCTTTTACCAAGAAATCATTACCATCCACCATGTGAGTCCATTTAGTTGTGCCACATTACATCTACATTTCCATGTGCATGTGTGTGCACAACTGATAAGGTGCCCACTGAGTATACAATTCCTTGTATCTTGTAGCTACATATCACATTTGAGAGGAGGACAGGCTAATCTAGTAGTCCGAAAGGCACAAATGGCATGTTGTTGGTGCAGTGGGAAGCAAAGGTTGCTGTGTAAACAGCCTTATATGTAAGGTAGAAGAGTATGTCATGAGATACCTGTATAAACAGTTTGTACAAAAACACTTCCGGCACTCAGGCGAATGCTTTTACACTGACCCACAACCCAAGTACTGTAATGCAATCGTATTTGCAAGGGGCTTAGCTAGAGCCGTTGAAATTAACAACAGTGGAATAAACTTTTTGGTAATAGTGCACAACTCTCCTCTAAAAACATGGCCACTTGACCTTTCACCCCAATCTGGTGTATTCCTCCTTAAACAAAGCGGATCCTGTCGAGGTAAACCTGTGCTAATTAGCATATTTGCTCATTCACTTGGTTTTCACGCCAGTATTTTTAAGGAAAATCGTCCTTTTTTAAATGAAGCCAGTGTAGCGCTGAACCTGTTGGTGTCGCTTTTTGGCCTGTTTGTTGCACGTGGTGGCAGTAACAGACGGACAGACAGACAGACAGACACACAGACCAAGTACTGTAACCCTCGCTGCGCATGCGCCCCGAAGGTTAATCAATGCCATTCTGTTGAACTCCTCGTAGACTGCAATACCAGAATACAAACACACAGCATTACTGCAAATCTCGCAAACAAACATATAGAAAGTGAACACAGGTAGAGTGTTAGCAAAACATTTGGCTAATACCTTGAATGGCCAAAGTGGCATTGTCACTCTCAGCAGATGAGACACCAAATACCTCTGACAGACACTGAACTGTAGTTCCATTGTACTGGGCTCTGGCTGGGATGGTCAGAGTCTCCACCAAAACACCTTCAGAAGTAGTACTCTCTGAGACAACCAGATCAGAGAGTACAGGCAAAAGGAGCTCTCGTTGTGTTCCATTGATTCTCCACAGAGTGTTGCCGCCTCTTGTCTCACATGTAAAAACTGCTGATTGGTTTAGAAAGACGTTTGTACTCTCGGGAGCATGGAGGATCTCTGGAAAAGATAAACAAACACAGTTGGAGTGCAAATTTTTTATGCATATGTGACATCACCGTGTATATATGAATTCGTACTGGTATGGGGTATGTTTCATGCTTATTATGTCCAGTACCCAAATTTTGTCCCGTGGTCATCATTGGGATATACTTACCCATAGCTACTATTTAGATTAGGTTGCTAGGCGATAGTAAAACAATATCGAGCATCAAATATCACCTTGTGCAAAACAGTGTGCTGGAACTAGTAGAAGCAGCATGAGAATTTTACCTCCTCCTGTAAGTTAACACAAGAATATCATACATATATAGTGTGATCTTGACCCACTAGTGATCATACAATCAAATAACTAGACTAAAGCCCCCCCCCTCCAATAACAGCAAATGACAATTCTGAGGAGCTAGCGCAAGAAATATAATACATAGAGCATGTGATTCAATTTACACATGAAAAATACGTGACAAGGTAAAAATTAATTGTACATGACTAGTTAAACAAACGTTGAAATTTCACAAGGTAAGTTAGCCAATTGTAGTTGTGTGAATTGTCAAGTGCAAGAATGAAGTGCAAACCCCAGTCGAACTGCGCATGCGCTAATTGATGGGGTTGGCTATTAGTATGCGTTTACTCGTGGTCTCTCACTAGTAACTCGCAGAGAGCCTGAACAGGCTACAGTAGTAGATAGCATGTGGGACGCCCTTCATTGTGACATCTCGTGCCCTCAAGATACACAGAGCAAGCGGACCGCTCGAGGAAAGCCTGTTATATTGCCATTTTCGCTTGTGTTTCACGCCATAACTCTGGAACACAGCAGTTTCAGAGAAAATCCTACAGTTTTTTTCGACCTTTATCCGACGCTGAATATGTGAATGAGATTATATGTAAGGTATAGGGTGCACTTGCTGAGCTCTCTACGAGTTATCAGCAGGATAAACACAGAGAGCAGAGCCTACTTGTCCATTTCTGCAGAGCTAGAGCAGAAGACCAAACATTACATGTGTAAAAAAACCATGCATGCCAAGAGAGATGCCAGCTCTGGACAGCTGTTTCGGGCTTGTTGGCCCTCATCAGCAGAGCTTACCACTCTCTCTGGCATCACCAGTTTATAAAGGCTGACATGAGCGCAGAACTTGTGGCTCTGAACTAATGAGATTCATCCCCACAAGGCTTAGCCACTGGTATGTGCTGCTGACCAACATGTGAACTTCACACATACTCCCCCCCTCCCCTTATCTCTCTCTCTTTCCTCGCTGTGTCCCTAGTCTCATAACTATTCCCAGATCCTGCCCGCAGGAGAAGAAATGGGTCTAGTGACTATACACCCACATACACGTACCCTGGTCCAGTCAATGACCGTACAATAGCCTATTTTAGAGGTGGAGTGTTGCTGTAGTAGCGACCTTCCTGACTGAGTACAAAACTAGCTGCACCAAAAGAAGGCAGTTTTGGCAAATTACTCAATCACCAAGGGACCGGAGTATGGTAAACTCCTGATGCTGTTGTACTCATAGTCCAGAGTGTGGATCGACTCAAACTGGCCGGTTTTCTCCTCTCACAGAAAGATGCGTGCCTCCATTTCACGTGCTGATGGAGCCCGGGTCATTGCGACACACTCTAGCCAGCTGGGAGTAGATGATGTCGTCTGTGACCAGCTTCTCACGGAGGAATTGAACAAGAACTGGCAGTCCTCCTCTAGAGATAGTGTGGATGAGTAGTCGGCCTTCTCTGCCCCAGCAAACCAGACAGGGAACCGTAGCCAGTTGTTGTTGGCGTTAATAATGTTTAGTGTACTACTCAGTCTGACATCAATGGGTTTTGGAGTTCTCTATTTTCTATAGTAAGCACTCCCCATTGTTCCAGAGTGCTCTATTATGCCTATGAACAATACACTTTCCATATATGTCATCGAAACACTTGACAATATGTACACACAGCATATATACATAGCAAATCAAAATGCATAGAACCAAAAGGTCTCGGTCAAGAGAGAGAAAGATTGATAGTGCAAAAGATCGAGTGGGACGTTATCTGCGCTGGAAGACGCTCGTGAGCAGGCCCAGCACTAAAAGTTATTCACGGCCCACCGTGTACTCTGCTCCGTCTTCAACGGTATCGCTCCTTTGGCAACCTCACTCAAAACGGACGCTTCAACAGGTTCGGCGAATCGATTAGTAGAATCTTGCAACGGTGACGTATATTCGGCGGGAGGGCACTTTTTCTTCTTCAGTCCACCTCAAACCATTCATCCGTCCCCAAAGTAAAACCAGGCCGCTCCCAACCTTCTACGGATGAGGTGAGTAAGATGGAAGCATCTTTGCCTTCAATCGCGCGTCCAGCCGTTTCTCCTACACATGTGGCAGATTCCGGATTCCCCCGCAAACGCACACTAAACCAGTTAAAGTACCCGCCCAAAGTCGTACTCTACCGGAAATAGTGAACGCGAAATGTGTCTCGAGGCATAATAGAGCACGAGACACATTCCGCGTTTACTATATCCGGTAGAGTAGTCGTGCGGGAACATCAACTAGTATGGAACAGGCTATCCGTGTCCAGTGTCTTGGGGTCAGAGGGCGTTGTCAAGGTGATGTTTTTGCATGAGATCCTGAAGTGTCGGCCGGCCCCAGAGTTCCCGGGGAAGAAACCAGCAGACAGGTAGACTTGGTCTGAGTCTGTGGCTGGTGGTACGCAGTATATACATGGTCCAGATGAAACGAGTAAAACACACAAATCTTCAACACACACAGGAACTTAGAGTATACTTAGTGCTACTGTACTAATACACATCACCTCTCAATTACACCTTTAAACCAATTGCTCTCTTTTTGTGCATACAATTTCTGAAGTTTCTGAACTCGGGGTAATATAAGATGATTCCATATTCTGATGCCACCTCTCCGCCCCCTCCTGCAGTTGAGAGCCCATCTCCAGATATGCCGACTCCTGTAATCATACAAGTAAACTGTCCACCGATTGTCCTGCACCATGGCAGGTGTCTGATCATCATAACATTACTTAGCCAGAAATTAGAAGACACCTGTGGTTGACAATTACAAGTGAACCGTGTATGTAAAAGGAATGCCAAAAATTATGTAGCTACCTGTATAATATGACACAATATTTCATTAATAAAATATGCTGTTTATTATTTACATCATGCAGGAATTGTATACTAGTCTACAGTTGACATCTGTAGGTACTAGAAACCTTGGCAGCGAGGCTCAACTCCCGCACGTGACCCACACACCAGCAGTATGTCCTGGCCTGGGACCCTCTGGTACACTCTCATATGGTTGTGGCAGGCAAACCACTACAACAACAGTGCAATACACTATACATTGCCATATACACATGTTCACCCATGTTTTTCTCATAATAACTATGTGCACCATTACAGCATCACACATCAAAGTACATGTTTACTGTATAAACTCATGGAGATCTGGAGTAGCATAGCTCAACCTGAGTAAAGGACCCAGGTAAAAATATCCAGAGCGACAGTCAGGCTTTATTACTGGAAGTCGAATACATCAGCAATAGTGAGAGCTACGACTAGTCTCCTTTTCCCATCTAACTGCTGGATAAAAGCTACATTGTTTTCCTCCCCTGGGATGTGTGCGAGCTGAATATCGTGTAAAAGATAGGCCGCCATCATTCATGCTCTGTCTGTTGCCATTACTGAATTGTCAGAATAGTGGTGATCTCCGTTTTTGAGGCGCTGGTGACAGGGGAGGTGTTGAGACGTACAGCTACGAAAGAACGCTCTAGTCGTCAGGGGCTCTTTCATAGCTGTACGTCTCACTACAAAAATGGTGAGTCCTTATCGAAACTGTGGGGCGTGGTTCAGTGGATGAATTGCGCTGCTGTCCTGCCGTTGCCGCCTGGTCGTCGTGCTGCTGTGCGAAGCAAGGCTAGTGTAGCGCGTGACTAAAACGCAGATCACCACGACTATTCTCATGCTGAGAATGAAGAAAATCGGCATTACCACTAGCTGCAGGGAAGCTAGCTAACTAGCTAGCTAGCTATAGACTTCTCATTATCACTTCACCACCCTGTAGAAACTGGTGATTCTACCCGATTTCCTGATGAGATTTCAGTTGATGTTGATGATACATCAACCTCCAAGCAATACCAGGTAAACTTCTCATTTCAGCAGCGTAAGTAGCTAGCCGTGAGCGTGTGCAAGTACACCATACGCATTTTTCCGTCTTGTGGAACAGCCTGAATGGTGAACACACATCACAGAATAATATTGTTCAATATCAATGAAGCTAGCCAGCTAGGCAGCCTACACAAGCTTATAGTAAACTTTATGGTGCATGTGACTGGTGGTGTGTTTGTGTGTGTGTGAGTGTGTTACTTATGCTGAGACACCCTGTACAGGCTGAATCCTGACCGTACCAGAGGACACAGCTCTCACCCTTCCCACCTCCACCTCCACCTCCAACATTGACACCTGCACCACCAGTGACCGCCCTGCGGACAATCCAGTAATGGCAACAGACAGAGCATGAATGATGGAGCCTATATTTTACACGATATTCAGCTCGCACATCCCAGGGGAGGAAAACAATGTAGCAGTTAGATGGAAAAGGGAGGCTAGTTGTAGCTCTTACTATTATTGGTGTAGCTATTCGACTTCCAGTAATAAAGCCTGACTGTCACTCTGGATATTTTTGCCTGGGTCCTTTACTCAGGTTGGGCTATGCTACTCCAGATCTCCATGAGTTTATACAGTAGCTAAAACATTTTGAACAGTTATGTGAGATGCCATAATTGTGCACACACAAATCTGTTATTATGAGAAAAATATGGGTGAGCATGTGTGTATGGCAATGTATGTAGCTATTGCACTGTTGTTGTAGTGGTTTGCCTGCCACAACCATATGAGAGTGTACCAGAGGGTCCCAGGTCAGGACATACTGCTGGTGTGTGGGTCACGTGCTGGAGTTGAGCCTCGCTGCCAAGGTTTCTAGTACCTACAGGTCAGTGTCAACTGTAGACTAGTATACAATTCCTGCATGATGTAAATAATAAACAGCATATTTTATTAATGAAATATTGTGTCATATTATACAGGTAGCTACATAATATTTAGGCATTCCTTTTACATACACGGTTCACTTGTAATTGTCAACCACAGGTGTCTTCTAATTTCTGGTTAAGTAATGTTATGGTTTCGCTATTCATGATCAGACACCTTCCATGGTGCAGGACAATTGGTGGACAAGTACTTGTATGATTACAGGAGTCGGCATATCTGGAGACAGACTCTCAACTGCAGGAGGGGGCGGAGAGGTGGCATCAGATGGAATCATCATATATTACCCCGAGTTCACCCAGTTCAGAAACTTCAGAAATTGTGTATGCACAAAAAGAGAGCAATTGGTGTAACTGAGAGGTGATGTGTATTAGTACAGTAGCACTAAGTATACTCTAAGTTCCTGTGTGTGTTGAAGATTTGTGTGTTTTACTCGTTTCATCTGGACCGTGTATATACTGCGTACCACCAGCCACAGACTCAGACCCAGTCTACCTGTCTGCTGGTTTCTTCCCCGGGACACTTCAGCATCTCCTACAAAAACATCACCTTGACAACGCCCTCCGACCCCGAGACAATGGGCACGGATAGCCTGTTCCAGACTATAAAACGCCAAGAACAACTGGCTACAGTTCCCTGTCGTGTTTGCTGGGGCAGAGAATACCGACTACTCGCCCACACCATCTCCGACAGGGCTAGAGGAGGACTACTAGTTCTGGTTAATATTCCTCCATGAGAAGCTGGTTACAGACGACATCATCTACTCCCGGCTGGCGAGAGTGTGTCGCAATGACCCACACTCTACCAACATGTCAAATGGAGCTCCCTACTTCACCACGTTCATAAAGGCACGCATCTTCTGTGAGAGGAGTAAACCGGCCAGTTTGAGTCGATCCACACTCTGGACTATGTACAACAGCATCAGTGAGTTTACCATACTGTGGTCCCTTGGTGGTTCAGGAATTTGCCACAGCTAGTTTTGTACTCAGTCAGGAAGGTCGCTACTACAGCAACACTCCACCTCTAAAGAGGCTATTGTACGGGTCATTGACTGGACCAGGGTACGTGTACGTGTATGTGGGTGTTGTAGCACATGGAAGAAATAGTTACTAGACCCGTTTCTTCTCCTGAGGGCAGGATCTGGGAATAATTATGAGACTAGGGACATAGGGAGGAAAGAGAGAGAGAAGAGGGGAGGGGGGGAGTATGTGTGAAGTTCACATGTTGGTCAGCAGCACATACCAGTGGCAAAGCCTTGTGTGGATGAATCTCATTAGAGAGAAAGGGGGGAAAGTATGTGAAGTTCACATGCAATGTTTGGTCTTTTGCTCTAGCTCTGCAGAAATGGACCAGTAGGCTCTGCTCTCTGCGTTTATCCTGCTGATAACTCAGTAGAGAGCTCAGCAGGTGCACCCTATACCTTGCATTCATGAGCAAAATAATACGTTGCATACTAACAGGTGCGGGTCGTACTAAGAGTGTGTTTGAGATATTCAGAGAAGACGTGGTGAACGACGTGGAATGTACACCAGTTGAAAACACTTTCCTTGAGGTGCGGGGGAGTCACATAGCTGAAGGTTTATTAACCCTCGGCGCGCATGCGCAACGAGGGTTATAGTACTAGGTTTGTCATTCCGTCCGTCCGTCCGTCTGTCCTTCCGTCTGTCAGTCTGTTACCACGTTTTCTCCCGCTACGCGCAACAAGACGACCAAAGAGCGATACCAACGGGTTCAGTGCCACACTGGCTTTATTTTTAAAATAGCGATTTTGGTACCCTCGGCGAACTGCGCATGCGCAGTACCACTAATTGATGGGCTGGGCATTTTTCTTTACTCGTTGTATCCCGCTAGTAGCTCGCGGAGAGTCTGGCACAGGCTAGCTACAGTAGTAGATTGCATGCGGGAGTTGATACATGCCCTTTGTTGTGACTTCTTGTGCCTTCAAGACTCACAGAGCGAGCGGACGCAGTCGAGGTAAGCCTGTGCTATTTGCATATTAGCTCCTTGACTTGCTTTTCATGCCATAACCTTCGAACGCAGCATTTTTACCAGCATTTTTTTGTGCTTTTCATTACTTACTTGGAGCCATGACTTGATCATCCACTGCAATCACTGGCTCTTGAGGCTGTAGTGGAATTGTTAAACAAACCTGGTTAAGTATGCATTCTCGGGTAAATGCAAAGGAGTGTCTGGACACCAGGCTGGGGCGGAAGTATCTCCGTACAGTCAGAATACTGATATACTAATAGTAGCAATTGTAACGATATTTGACACTCTCTCCCACACATGCACACAGGTATTATGAAAAAGCACTACAGTGCAAACCCTCAGCAAACTGCTCATGCGCGTACCGCATATTGATGGTCTGGGTTATTAGTAAGCGTTTACTCGTGGTCTCCAGCTAGTAGCTCGCAGAGAGTCTGACACGGTAGCTACAGCAGTAGATAGTCGATACACGACCTTCGTAATGACTTCTTGTGCCTTCAAGATACACAGAGAAAGCGAACCCGCTCAAGGTAAGCCTGTTCTAATTAGCATATTGGCTTATTCGCTCGTGTTTCACGCTGTACGTAACTCTCAGCGGTTTCAGAGAAAATCCTACATTGTTCGACCTATTAACGACGCTGAATACGTGGTATCGTTTGTGGAGCGATTCATGGCTAGTGAAGTGAGATGTCGGGTAACAGACAGACAGACACACACGGCAACTACAGTAACCCCCGCTGCACATGCGCACCGAGGGTGAAGTATAATAGCCTCTTTCCGAGAGCCACACCTACCGACCTTGCCTGTCACCATTTAAGACTTAAGCTCATACCCAAACCCTAACCCTAATGCTATAGTCTCACAAAGGTATTCCTGCTGTGCCACAAAAACCCTTAAAAGTTCTAACGCTGTTGGGTCCTCCTGGTCTTATGACACAGCATAAGTAGTTTCCTTTTGTGAGATGAGTAGCTACACACAAGTGTAGATGATAGGTGCTGGTCACACTGCTACTAATGCACACCTCATGTAAGTCAGGCTCTGCTAAGGTATACACAATGTACAGCATGCCGTAACTCCGCCAACTTTTAGTGGATCATAATTTTTTCGTACTCCTCCCTGTCATGACGACGTCACTACTAGGTGTAATATTGTATGCATGGGTGTAAGACGGAACTGAAAAACTGTCTGAATTCCTTGAGAGCAACAAGCCATTTAGTCGCCATAGTACATCTCATGATAATTACTGTACACACCCCATTGGCTGATTACCAGTGACAAATGCATGTGATGTTGGTCGAATATCACATGTGTGCGCAGCTTGGGCGGGTACTACATGTAGGTAAAGAAGGCTCTGACTGTGGCAAGGCACTACACAGAAGACGTTTATGGCACAACACTCATAATGGGATATGTGCAGCTTTTGATAAAAACAAAATCAATGACATCCACGGTTCATGTATATAGCTCATGACCCCTGACCACTAAGGCTAGTGATTCTAGGCTAACACTGTGTCTGTTACCCAATTCGCCTAAAGCCCAACATACATGGTGCAACTTTATCTCTTGCAACATGTTGTGTAAGATAAAGTTGCGCCGTGTATGTTGGCTTTATAGTAGGCTGCCATTCATGCCTAGCATCAATCCCTCACACTCCTCTCAGTCCTTGTGAGAGGGGTTAGTACCGAGACTCAGTGGCGTTTGTAGGATTTACATTAGGGGGGTGCTGGGTGCGTGGGCGAACGTGCCGCACACAAAATGATACAATGGGTATTCACTGGGGTGAAGTCATTGTTCAGCTGTATATAGACACGTCATTGTTCAGCACTAGCCATTTGTAGCCTCCTCGGGTGATGTCTAGCAAATTCGTCTACGAACTGCCCGCGCGGATTCAATGCTTGCGCGGCTAAGTGTCACGCCCGTGCCAAGGTCCCAGGTCGCCGACTCGGACGCCGCCGCAGTGAGCCTAGTCATTCGGACGGCTAACTTTTGTATGTTGAAGTTGTGGCGCGAGGCACCAAAAGCAACACTGGATACGCCACTGGAGACTACCCAGAAAAAACAACACAGGAGTGTTAGCGCCGCCATTTTAACCGTGCCGTACAACATCACCCTTACTAGCCCCGCCATTAAGTAAAGTACATACATCCTGGCTGGGTGAACTACTCTCTGTGACGGCTTCTTTTTCGACACCGTCAATAGAAGGCGACACCCAAAGGACGGACGTCCAGCTCTGGTATTTTTCGTTGTTCTCCGTTTCGACCATATATGGTAACGACCGCGCTTGGACACACGTCGGATTGCGTAACGGGATGCTGACCTCTTTCCCTCCGGTGGCGGATATATACTCGATACGAAAAGCCGCGCTGAATCAAAGCCAAGCCAAGATCGGAGATGTTTTATAGTGTAGCTTTAATTAAACGATGTGCAAATCATCATGTAACAATAGACCATGTGAGAAAAACGATGCGGAGCTCTGGACAGCTGTTTCGGGCTTGTTAGCCCTCAACACAGCCCTCAACATACCGCGACTTCTCTCTCTTATAAAGGCAAAGTTGAGCGCAGCACTTGTGGTTTTGAACTAATGAGATTCATCCCCACAAGGCTTTGCTCAGGCGCAGCGCTTGTGGTTCTGAACTAATGAGATTCATCCCCACAAGGCGTTGCCAGTAACGAGCCAAAACCCGAATTCAGCATGCTGACATTGTGTTACTAAATCTTTTTGCCCAGCATAGTTTTTATCATATTCTTCATAATTATAATATCTATATACATAGTAAAACAGAAACAAATTTGCCACCAACGGCACACAATCCGTCCCCATTGGAATCCCTATACACTGTCTATAAATATTCTATTACCTATACTAACATAAATATTATCTATCAAGTATTCCACATATGTGACTAGCATCTCTTCAGTAATATTCTGTTTCGATGAGGAGTTCGATGGTACATTAGACCAGTACGCATTTCCAGTACTATCTGCTATAATGAACTCACTGTCTCTCACCATGTATGCTTCCTGAACTAGAGTCTCTAAAGCTTCTTTGAGTGCTAGCTACATGTGGAATGCTTGTGTACAATGTAGAAAAGTCGTAGCTATCAAAATGCCTGGCCGTAGAAAAATAATTTCTTTTGCTTAAAGTTGAAAGCACCTGCTGGGAGTTATCAATGATCCAAAAACAATTGACTCCAGTCCTACAAAAAATGCCGTTACAATATTGTTTATAATGGGTGGAAATTAGTACAAGTGGAAAAATCATTTCAGTGGGATATAGGGATGACTTGAAGCACCAAAAAGGAAGAAACAAGGGGTCATTACACACCAAATATGCACAAAGCCACATGACACCACCCCTATATCTTTGTCTCATATTAAACTTTGCTTATGAACAATAAAACGAAGATATAGGGATGGTGTCATGTGGCTTTGTGCATATTTGGTGTGTAATGACCCCTTGTTTCTTCCTTTTTGGTGCTTCAAGTCATCCCTATATCCCACTTTCATTTTGAAGAAATGATTTTTCCACTTGTTTCCACTATTTTTAACAGCTTATGACAACACTGCATTTTCAGTCACTCTGGTCTTCATAGGTATGTTGTAGAGATAACTGTTGAAAGCACAAGCTAATGGACTTCTCTTACCTGAAGCAGGGTGTATGCGTAGTGTCTCCAACAAGGACGCGATTAGGTTGTGGCACATATGGTGGTGGTTTCATTGGGCAGGCTTCAGAAATCAGACTACAATGATAGCTATAACCTGGGGGACAAAGAATGAAGGCGCCTGGCACGCACGCGTAACACGGCGCAGATTGCCAAGTTGCTCCTCGTGCAAATCAACAGCAAAACGCAAACTAGCCACTTATAAATGTGTACACTGACTTACAGAAGGCACTGGAGGATGAGAGTAGTTTTCTCTGAAGGCATCCAGTCCTGGCTTAGTCTCGTTCGTGGACCAGGTTTACGAGACAAAATGCGCGCGCACCGCATTGGAAACGCCCTCCTCGGCGCATGCGGCTCACTGATGCTGAGTTAGCAGCAAATGGCGTTGTTCAGTGACAACCGAGGAAGAGCTCAACGATCTACCGTAGTGACTTGCGGCAAGAAACAAACGATCGCTTGATATGCGTGCACACCTCCAGCAAATTCGGAGACGTTCTGTGAAAAAATCAACGCTTCAAGTGCTTCCGGTAAGGAGCTAGCGGGTCTGAAGAAGAAGAAGAAGAAGAAGAAGAAGAAGATGAAGAATATGATGATGACACGAAAATCGTGAAATCGCGTATGAGCGAATTCTCGCGTGGACGACTGAAGGTGCGTATGAGATCTTGGGGGACATATATAGGTAGATATGGGCCCGTAGACTATTGCTAGTATGTTTTGAAGGCCTAGGGAGTGATTCTCACCGAGTTTTTAGTCGTTTTGTACGCGGATCACGTGAGATTTCACCCGTGTCGTCCCTATATAGAGAGTCTACCGACTCTCTGATAAGGCAGCTAGTAAGTAGTTTAGATAAAGGTTTTGTAGTGCACCTGTGTGATGCAGCTATGAACCTAGTACCATAAGGTTGTTTATGAAGCTTTGGAAGCCAATAAAACAAAGGCAAGCATCTATACTCAGGTCGTACATCAATGCGGTGGTTACTCAAAAATTGTATGTGTCTATCAACAATGCCTTGACATCCCTCCATAACATGCACCAGCATACGGAGTTTATATTTCCCAATTAGTTCGTATAGGTAGAATATGTAGTGATTACTCGGATTTTACGTTGAGGCATTTCAAACTAACGGAGCGACTGATTCATCAAGGATACAGATACTCTGATTTGTGCAGGTCCTTTTATAAGTTTGCTAAAAAGCACGCACAAATTATGATTAAATATAGCTACGGCATACACAAACATGTGGAGGATGGTATATGTCTGCCAGCAATGTATAGATTCCTCAGTCGCCATGTGTCGCATAGAGAGAATGTATATTTATATTCACATATTTATATTGAATAATCTATTTTTAACATTTCTATTTCTACCATTTCTACTATTATTTATATTATTTATATTTTTTGTATATGCTGTGCGTTATTTAAAGTAATCGACAGAACTATTAATCTTATTTTAGGAGTTCTATTTTTTCTATTTTTCTTACACGTGTATATGCTGTGCGTTATTTAGAATAATCGCACGTTTTTTTATGTCTCCGTCGTGTCGTCGTGCTGCATGAGTTTCAGAGTTTTTATATTTTTCTATGAGTTTATTGGTCCTTTGAGGCTTTCTATTTTTCTACCGGCTGTTGTTTTTACCCTGTAGCTGTCGTTTTTTGTACATGATTTCTATCTATTTATTTTATAACTATGTGTAAGGGAGGTTGGGACAGACACTGGGTGTGTAGGGAGAGTTGGGCCCATAAAAGACTCTTTAACCTACCGCCCCGGTTCTCAAGGCTGGGCACCCAGGGTCCTGCCTCTTTCTTTCTGTTTATATGTTATTGTCTGTGTTTTTGTACGCTTGGGTATGTTATTGTCTGTGTTTTGTGTGCTTGGGTGGGGGAGGTTCTTTCTTTTCCTCTGAGCTAGTATGCTATAAACATGTTTTTTCATGCTCATACGTGATAGTGGTGTCGATTTCAATTTCGAAATAATACTTCTTATAAACTATAATCACATTTTGTGCTGCCTTATCAGCCGGTACTAATACTTACATACTTATTATGAAGCTCCTCTAGAGACCTTGAACGCACTTTATTCTTTAGGATATGCATTTTCCTTCTATTTATATGCTTTCTCTTCAGCGAGGCAATTCTTTTCTGAACACATTCTTTTACCTTACATTCCCACTCATTTAATGCTCTTATGTCTATCCTTTCTCAACGCGACCATTTACGTTTATATTTGGTTACTGCCTCCTTACATAACTTTTCAGTAATGCTCCAATCAACATAGTTTTGTTCTCTGTACGATGGTCCTTTCTTTATTAAGCTTCGAAGCTTTTGCATCCCTTACGATATTCAAGTCTCCCGTAACGACATGTCCAACAGGTGTGTAACAGTATTTACTCGTATTACAATCACAACACATGCACATTAGCGGGAATAACGCTTAACACTGCGCGCCGCGTAGAATTTCTCCGCGTACGCGGAATTACGCATGCGCCTCTACCGTCCCCGCCTCTACCCCCTTCAACCGATGGCATCATTTGACGTGTCGATTTATTTATATTTTTTATTTATTAATTTTATTTTTACTCCAATTTTAGCTTGCATCACTCATCACTATGTTTATTTCCATTAATATTGCCACGGCCATCCGCGTAATACATAATTCCACGTGGCGCGCGGCGCCCATAGTGTTAAAGTAGTTAGTTTTCTAATTGTTTATTGTTTTCGATATCAGTCCATGAGCATGCCAGTGCTTGCAGAGAAATAACTTGTTCTTACTGTGGCAAGGCCAGCCTTGCGCATGGCAACGCTCATCTCTCTCAGTGACTCTGGCTGAGTCTCACATCTGTTATTTTCCGTGTTTTTATATGAACGAGAAGGTAAGATGAGTAATAAGTAAACAGTCTACATAGTGTGGGTGCTACATTTACTATAACATCTGTGAGTAGCTAGCTAGTACAAATAATGTATAGGTAGAGTTCCTGGCCTTTCTAGTAGTAGGTCTCAGAGGGATGATACTATTGAAGGGAAATTAAACACTGAGTGTCATATATCTGGCCATTATGTCAATCATCGTAGCCACCAATTCAGAAAAGCTTGGCCGCTTTGCTGAATCCCGGTCCCAACAGCCTGTCAAAACTTCATACCTGGTGACAGAGAAAAACATGTATAATTATAACCGCAGAGACAACAAGTAATACCATAGCCTTGTTCTTTTTAACCAAAGCTATTGTATTACTACCACAACTTTTGCATGTGAAAGTGTTTGTCATTTCAAACATGTGCATGAAAAATCAGTAAGGGGAATGTGGCAGAGTGTGGCAGTATACAAGGATAAATTTAGAAACTGAAATGGAGACGTAATATCATCTGCCCTATTGTTTAGGTGTCACATTCTAAGTTTAGCTCTTATGAGGCGCTGGTTTTTCACTCGCCTGGGTTTGCTCCCGAATTTCGGCCTAGCTATCCGTCTTTTGGTAAGGAGCTACTGTTGTGGTACTTTAGCTAGCTGCAATCCAGCTCATGCCAATTTTCTTTCGAGGTTCCACGGGACGGCCACAACGGACGTTGTCACCTTCAGTGACACTCCGTGTCTGTCTTGTCCGCACTCGGAGTATTGTGCTGGAGTCGCCACGGTCAAAAGTAAGTCTGCTATGCACGTATATTACTCCAAGGTCTGTACTTACTGCAAGCTTGGGTTGTGGCCACAGTAATTATGTTTCAAGGTAACCCCTGCAAGTTGTCTGCATTCCCTCATTGCCTATTTTAATAAGGGTGCCTGACGACTCTCCTTCCAGTTCAACCTGCTGCACCCCCTCGGTCTCTAGCCAGCACTTCTCTGCTGACAGTCGTGGCTGATAACAAGAACCTCACCCTGTTCTTTCAGTCGCAAGGCCCTCACTGCGCTCTACCTGTCACCACTGCCACCTGGGCTTCTCCATCCTTTGAGATAAGTTCAAGTTTTTGCGTTATCACTCGAAAAGAAGGAGGGCAGTAAGATATATTATGTGCATAATTCTGAGAATATAAAGGCTAGAGGTAGATCCTTTGTCGGTCTGACCTGGTAAGGTAAAGCAGTGGCTAGGGCACCTATCATGCTGACCCTGTAAGGAAAGGCAGCTGTGAGCCCATTAAGAAAATATTGTGCACTATAGAGGTAATGCAGACAGTGGGAGGGATAACCAGCCATTGTAACCTAGTTTTGCTGATTTGCAAAGGCACCAAGCTAGTAGTATTCCCAATACCAAGCAGCCAGCACATCAATACAGATATCCCAAGGATGTGTGGTTCCTTAATTGAGTCAATATGAGTATTCACTGGCTGGGTAGCCAGAGTTTACACAACGATGTAATGAGCAACAATGGCCAGTGACTTTCTTGGTAAGCTGTAGATGGCTGTGGCTACATCCCAAGCTGGCATGCAGGGAAGAAAAGTGGGAGCCAGTAAGCGGGAAGATGCGCACGCAGCCAGAAAAAGGCGAGAACTGGAGCGAGAGGCTGTGTGTCGTGCGTCACTTGTGTCGTTTTGAACATGCTGTTCAAAAATGTCAGCTTAGCTGCACCATAGCTGAGCTGTAGCGTATGTGGTATACGAAGGAGACTCCAAAGAACGTCATTCCAGGTCTGCGCAGAGTCTGTCTTCTCTGCTGGTCCGCGTTACAGCAGCCCACTACAATTGCACGCTACACCGCTAGCTAAAGTAGTAATCGCTCGAACAAACGGTCACACGGCAGCATGGGTTCACGGAAGCTTGCCTCGGCCCTCCTTTCCTCGTCTCGCCCACCGATTGCTCTCACAACCAGGTAAAATGATATGCTTGCTAGGCAATTAGTACGGTTGCTAGGCTACAAATGGTTACGCCTTGGTTACTTCAGTGGTACTGATATCCCTAAGCTGTTATCTTACCCTGTGTGCTAGAGTAACAGCTCAGGATATGCTGTACAGCTTCAGAACCAGGCGTTAACACTATACTTATAAGATATCTGGGAGTTGCTGGCAGGTGGGCTCTGAAGTGTTTTCCTACCCCTTATCACCACTGCTGACTTGTATATAAATTCCTGCACCCTTATATATACCACTTCTGACCTAGCCTTTATTGCAATACCCAATTCCTATGTAAGCCTACTCATACATTGTCTGTCTACTCTGTATATGCTTTTGTGTTCACTTGATGGTGCATACTATCTATATTTATTTGTCTATATAGGGTGGACTGCAAACTGCACTCTCAAGCTAGACCCTGAACCCTGCAAACTTGTGGCTACTACTGCCTGCTGCTACTAGCTATATACCCCTGATTTGGCCTCTACACCTTTCACTTCAGCTGGAATAGACCTCTCTAAAGAAAAAAACTTTCCTTCACAATTCACAACAAGCATATTGTACAATGAATGTTGGGTTAGTTTATACTTGCGCATGCGCCCACTAGTCTCTCATGCAAGAATCGTGCAAAATTGCCAAACAACGTTACGGACATCGCCCCTGCCCCATAATGCACTGCGAGTGTGTGTGAGATCAAATCTTCAAATCACACCAATCTGCAGTGCATAAATCTCCACACACATGGGTGTGAACCCTGCTGCTCCTCGCTCGCCGCTCTGCTCCACTAAGGGTGGGGCTCAGTGTAGGCTAAAAATAAGTGGAACAAGTGGAAAATCATTTCTTCAAAATGAGGGAGGATGTAGGGATGGCGTGAATTATGAAAAAAGGATGCAACAAGAAGATGCTCAGCCGACAACAAAATCATACATCCATCCCTACATCTTTCTTAACTCACAACTCAACTGTGTTTTTAGAATATTATACCTAGCTACTCCCAATACGAGTGCCTAGCTACACATTCTTAGACAGAGCAAAAGAAGAAAGATGTAGGAGGATGTATGATTTTTGTTGTCGCTGAAGCATCTTCTTGTTGGCATCCTTTTTCATAATTCACGCCATCCCTACATCCCCTTCATTTGTAAGAAAGAAATGATTTTTCCACTTGTACTATAAATCTGTGAGTAGCTAGCTAGTACAAATAATGTATAGGTAGAGTTCCTGGCTTTCTAGTAGTAGGTCTCAGAGGGATGATACTATTGAAGGAAATTAAACACTGAGTGTCATATATCTGGCCATTATGTGTCAATTCATCGTAGCCACAATCAGAAAAGCTTGGCCGCTTTGCTGAATTCCCGGTCCCAACAGCCTGTCAAAACTTCATACCTGCATGGTGACAGAGAAAAACATGTATAATTATAACCGCAGAGACAACAAGTAATACCATAGCCTTGTTCTTTTTAACCAAAGCTATTGTATTACTACCAAACTTTTCCATGTGAAAGTGGTTTTCAAGCATGTGCATGAAAAATCAGTTAATGGGAATGTGGCAGTATACAAAGGATAAATTTAGAAACTGAAATGGAGACGTAATATCATTCTGCCCTATTGTTTAGGTGTAACATTTCTAAGTTTAGCTCTTATAATATAGCTAGCTACTGACACATTCCCTGTTACTAAGCCAATTCACTACTTATAAACCCACTTAGGTTACACATGTATACAAAGATGACTTGTTAGCACACAACAGAATTGTCCTTACATTTCTTGAGGGCAGGACCCATTATCAGGCTTGGCCAGTCTATATAGCTACCTCCTTTCTCAAGATAGTTAATAAGGACGTAAATATCCATTGAATAGTAGGGATTGCCACCCAGCGAGAATACTTCCCAGCACGTAACTCCAAATGACCACTAAGAGTGTAAGTATAATCTACATGGACGACAATTACAAAACATTTGCTGACCACATCGGTTTTCTCGTCAAATTTTCCCTCCATTATGCTCTCAGGTGCCATCCGCCTGATGGGAAACGCGCGTCGCTCACTGTCTCTGTTCATTCTGAAATAGTCTTTTGACTCCGTGTTTACCGAGAGACCAAAGTCAGCAATCTTTATCACGAAGTTCTCAGCAATCCTGGGGGAGTTAGAAGATGGTAGCTAGCAGTTGTTTTCGGTATCAAAAAGGGCTAAAACTTACATGCAGTTCCTAGCTGCAAGATCTCTGTGAATCAATCTCTTGCTGGCCAGGTAGGTCATCCCTTTTGCTATTTTCAGGCACGTCGAGAGACACTTAAATGGTAGAGTCGCTGTCTAAAAATATATATATTGCAGCTATGTAAAGAGAATGTGATAGTACAAAAGGGGTAGCTAAATCAATAGAACCCAGCACAGTCATAATTGTGTTTTCACAATGTAAGTTTTATACTTAGTGCCACATTCACTAACTACTTACAGAACTCGCAAGTTGCTCCTTATTTTTCCTCAAGTAAGTGAGCAGATCGCCGTGACTCATGAACGGCATCACAATATTCGCCGAGTCAATTGAGACTCCAATCAGATTCATCACGTTCGGATGGTTTAACCTGGACATCACTGAGCACTCCTCCACCAAAGCTGTAATCTCATGTGTACTGAACATCCCTGATGTTTTGGATCATATGAGCGTTATAAGTGATTAGGTTTTTAGCTATACCTTTCAGTATCTTTACTGCAACAGTGGTAACAGTATTTCCCTCGCTGAGAGTAGCCTTGTATACAACCCCATATTCACCTGTGATGAAAGAAACTATTAGTATAGCTATACCCTCGGCATGTCTACATAAGATTTTTATACCTTGTCCAATGCATGGCTGTAAAGCAATTACGTCATTTGGGATAAGCATATTCTTGAGTCTCATCCAATTTTGTAATTTCATCAGCGACATTTTGCCACCAACTTCATCCACACTATCACCTATGGTGTACAAATAGAGAATGCCACATCATTTACCTAACAAAATCAGGGTGAACCAGTGAACCTTTGAAGAACTGTCTCAGTGTTTATAATTTTTAACACAGAGCAGAAGCAATAGAAAGATCATTTGGTATCAATTTGCATGCATTGCCACATTAGCTAATTAGTATACCTTTTGTGTCAGCCACTTCATTTGTATTTCTTTTCTTGGTTGATTTTCTACCTTTAGTATCTCTTTCCTCACTCACCACTTCATCTAGTTTACTACTTTTTGCATCTTCAGTATCTCTTTGTTCAGGAACTTCATCTGGTTTTTTACTTGTTGCACGGCTTTCATTATCTGGTTTTGTATCTCTTTGTTCAGTGACTTTGTCTGGTTTTGTAAAACTTTTTCAGTCACTCTATCTTGTTTTTCACCTCCTGTGTCCTCGCTTATTTTTTTCGGTTCTGTGACATTTGGGTTCTCAGTTACTATAAGGCCACTCCAAGTTGTATATATACCGGTTTCTGGTCCGCCGCCCGCACCCCATTTCAAGAGAGCGCAGTTTCGGTCATTATTCACTACGCATGCTGTGCTTGTGTGTACTATTGTGTGTACTAATGGATTTGCACTTGTCCCGTTTTGACTGTCTTCCCACTATGAATTTTTGTGGTCATATAACTAAGTGTGCTAATGACATAATGAGTCTCTTCAGTGACTTCATCTGGTTTCCTAACCATTATCATGTAAACCAGAATAATTATTGGTCAAGCTTAGAAGCAAAATTTACAGCACTTAGTTTTTCTAATATTATTTCCTGAACAGTTGGCCCGGGCCTTGATTAGAAAGGAGTCCCATTGGATTGGACACATTTCACTCAACTGGTTGCATTCTTCCTCACATACGGGGAGAGGGACAGCCCGGTCTCCACAGGATGGGAGGTAGTATTGGCACATCAGTCGTATTGTCGATTCCACGCAGTCATCTTGCTGCGCAGTGGACTCCAGTTGGTCCTCAAAGTCAACTATCATTCTGAGATTCTCCAAGAACTGTTGGTCATGTCTTACAAACACGTAGTCTTCCCCACTTTTGTAAACACTATCGCAAGGACTACCGGCATAAGGTATAGGACGAGAATGGCACACAGTTCCTATCTATGAACATGGCTGATAATGTGAGCAGCTAGCGCAGAACATTACTCGCTTGCTTTACCTGTTCAAACACATCGCGCTCGCGTCACCCACTGCGTCCTATAGCAGAGCCCTGTTGAAACCATCACATTTGTCGCTAGACAAGTTTAGGTGGTAGAGGATAAAGCAAATTGAAAGCATGCCTTCGTGGACAGCTACTTAGTTCTGTACTGAGTTAGGCAGGTGATTGGGTGGGGTCCACCAGTTACATTGCTCTAGCTGTTGGGTCAATGTGTTTTAGTATGAAGTGAACCTGCAGTCAGATACGACAGACTCATGGCCAGAGCAGCTTATACCGACACCGCGGAACTGAGAGTGAGATTATTCTACATATCACTTCTGAGATTATAAGGTAACTTGTATCAAGATCGTTGCAGCAGTCTCGTCCCAAAGTATGTAGTTTATTCAAGGTGCATTAGAGTTTATCCACAGCTATGAAAACTGCCGCCATCGCGTCAATGTGGGATTTGTTGCCCTCGTGTCCATATGGGATTTGTTCGCACCCGTTGTGATGTACAACGCTTGGGTATACTGCGTCACAACAGTGCCAACAATTCCCATGCGGCACTCAGGCCCAGGTGACAACTAATAACAACTAACCATAATGTTGGGAGGCCCAACTGTCTACATATGACAGTAGCCTCCTCCACTCCCCAACTGTCGTCTCCGACAATCATCCACTCCCGATTTAGGCACACCTCCACTCGACCGCTGCCGTCAGTGTTGCTGTCCACGAGCCTAACTTCTCACATGCACTGTACGGTAGAACCTCCAATAAAGGAAACTCCGAATAAGGGACACACTAGAAGAACTTCTCAACAAGGACACACTTTGAGGTTCCAAATTATTCACTTCAGAAGAAAGGATAACCCCCTTATAAATGACAAAATTCCTGGTCCCAAAGTGTCCATTATTCAGAGGTTCCATGATTTACTCTTACCAAAGTGCGGTTTTCTTTCACTAGCTCGAAGCACAAACATCCCAGGAACATTGACGTTAGATCTTGAGGGCATGTGAATGATGCTGCACGTCTGTGAGCTAGGGAGTGAGAAATCAACACCGTTTCCTTCGTCCATTCTGTTCCACCGAGACTACTGACCCCGCCATGTATATCACCAGTGGTCCATTGCATGAAGCCATCAGCATAGAGGTAAATGGCATATGTATCGTCTCCGGATAAAGCTATCACTCCCTGAAAAGAACAAAAACAAACACAAAAAAAGATTTATAAAGTGCAAAGCCTTAAAATACACTATAGCTATATTATATCTGAGCTAAAGTTGTGCTAGCACTAATGCTACTGTACATCAGATTGTATTTGCGAAAAACCACTAACAATCTTGATGCCATGAATGATTTACGATCGACGAAAGAAAAATGCAGTTCTTTATGTATATTCATGACCAGCTGCTTATGAAATACAAAAATGCATAATAATTGGAAGGCTGAGCTCTATAGAACAGTTGATTACCTATCGTGATGATCATTGTAGTAACCGACATTTTCCCATGTAGCCACAGCTACGTGGTTGATGTGTGAAACGGAAGGAAAGACTCTTTGGATGTCGTGTAACGCTCTCTGTTTTGTAGCTTTGGAGTCGTCAGCACCGTACCATAATATTCTTCCGCCATCCTCTGGTTCAATGCGCCAGTCGCTGGTCATGGAGTAATGAGACATACTTCTTATTCTAAGTGGGTCTGGTTGCCTGCTTCCCTAGCAAACTTCAGGACTATTTGTCTTTTGAGAAACACAGAAATTTTACTACAAAAGCACATTGCAGCAGTGTCCAAGTAATAAAGTTCTGCGTCCAATCACTCCAACTTATTTGACACTACCTGCGGTAGGTTGCCGTTTCTTAACCACTCTCTGGTAGTAGCCAGCTAGAACAACAGAAACAATGACTTCTCCCAGGATCGTCAAGAATAGTATTCCCACGCATACACCAACAGTAAGTCCCACATTTGCTGTGGATCATGTAAACTAGTAAACAGTATCAATTCCATCTACATATCCACTACAGCTACAAACTCTAGATGAACATTGCTGGTGTGTCATGCATGGCACATGGTATAGCGCAGCATACTTAGCAACAATTTATTTCCCGATCTTCTTTAGGAAAAGATTTACAGGTAAAATTTCTCCTCAAAATAATTTTATGCTCATTAATTTCGTCAATTAGCGTTCTATGAATGAAGTGTTTAAAAAAAGAGCATACCACAGTTTCGTTCATCACTGTTGTCTCCACAGTCATCACGGTCATTACACACGTCACTCTCAGCAACACAGTATCCGTTGTCACACGAGAAGCAATCTAAAGCACAAGTTTAATGTCATCAACACTCAAACTTTAACATACGGCAGTTATTTTCGTCACTGTTGTCTCCACAGTCGTCGATATAATCACATTTTCTTTTTTTATTCAGGCAGCGTCCATTGTCACAGGAAAATTCAAAGGAAGCACAGGTTGAATGAGTTGGAGAATAATATAAACCTATATACCATGAAGAGAAGTTTGGTCTATAGTGTTGTTTAATACACCTCTGTTTGTTTATTTCTAGCTACCACAATAATCCATGTTTGAAACAATATTGTAAATCAGAAGTAATAGGTTTCTGATGAGTAGCTATATCATTGAATGGAGGGGAGATTATCTGTGCACATGCCACAGTAGCTGCATTCATTAGTGCATTCCTGGAGTGTTAGCTACCAGTATATAGCTCCTATTACTAGAACGCATTAAAAAAGAGGCGAGCAGGTCAAACTTTTGTGCACATGCTGGTTGGTCATTACAAATGAAAGGCACTGAAGTGCAAACCGTCGGCACAGTGATAATAGTGAATGCTACCATTTTCATAAAAGGCACACGTCTGCAAATTAACCTTAGTTCAAGTGCATTCAGATCAGATAGCTCAGGTGGTACTTTACACAACTGTAGCCCATTTGCTTTGGCTTGCAATGGCATCACTTCACGTTCAATGCTCTATCACATGTCATACACACCCACTCATTGCCATCATAACTAATATGTGACCGTCCACGTGAAAAAGCGGTATAAGTCGGCAAAAATATTTTCCATATTTCACCCGATTACGCGTTTTCTACCCTGTTGCCGTGCTCGTTCAAAATTTGGTGCGGATGACCCGTTCCATTCTGGCGATATAGCTGCTTTTGTACCCGGGAGTCAGACCTTCGAGATCCGAGAAACGGCAATTTTTGTACGTGGATAAATTTTTCCGCATACGCGCTCCGTTACACGTCGTGCGTTGACACGCCCCCTAAAGCCGCTCGCACGGTTCTGGAACAAGGCTATCTCTAGTGGAAACGAAGAAGACAGGCTCAACGAAGGTAGCAGATAAGCTTTTAGCATGGTTGGTAACCTAGCTCCTCGTTAGGCAGTTGTTTTTTTGACGGCCCGTAAATTTCTCCGCGTAGTCCCCGTGTATTGCGCCCGTTTACGGGCGCGTGGAGATCGATGTAGCCTACTTTGAGGCGCCGCCACGGCCCTGGCGAGCGAGTTTCGACGCTCTAAAGTATGTAGCTGTCTTCTAGATAGATGTAGGTCCTTCTCCGTTAAAAAAAGTCTGAATCGCGCGGTACTATACCGCTTTTTCGCGTGGACGGTCACATATTATTATAACACATGCAGCACTAAACACATTCTGGAGCAAATCTTTGCTACATTTGGAATATTTCACGAAGTTACAAGGAACAACACTCTTGCGGTACACCATGCGATGGCAACACACACAAACAAATCAGGTCCATTTAGATTGGAATGACAAAATAGCATGTTCTAGTGACATAATGCTGTTTCTCTTGTTTGCCATCGACTCTTTGTTACATTGCAAAGTTTGCTCATAGGTCTCAGTGGCTTTCATGCTCGCTTTGTCCTGGTTGTAATACTCGTGTTCGCTTCGCTGCTCGAAAAACATGATCACAGCTCTCACACACTTTCCGCCTTATACATATGTACAACAGCTTTACATTGCGGACATACCCTAGTTGTAGGCATACTTACTCAGTGAACTCAACCGTCTTCTCAGTCTAGTCTCAGAGGGAAAACAAACTGGCTGCTGGCCCAATCAGCGTGCGCCGGTTAGGCCGCCTGCCGCCTCGGAGTCGCGTGCGTTTTGGTGTATACACATATGCGCGTTGTAATGGCCGCCCTTGCCGTACCGTACGAACAGGAAAACGCTCTAGCTCTGCAACGAAGCAGTTTCAGAGAAAATCCCACGTATATTCTGACCTCCGTCGGCCGCTGGGTATGTAAACCCGTTTTGGACGCGATCTATGACTGGAGAATTGAGCTCTCACTGTTAACTGACAGAATGAAAGGCACTGAAGTGCAAACCCTCGGCGCTGTGATAATAGTGAACACACACGCACAGTAATGGGTGGGGTAATGGTATCACCAGATCTGGCAGAATTGTTGTACTTACTGGTGCTGTATTTAGGTTCATAGATAAAATTATTCTTACCTCCCAAGCCTAACCTAGTGAGCCAAACGCCTTAGTTCGATGCATAGCTACTTACTGACTTCTCTGTCTACAGAGAAATGAGAATGGCTGCTGGCCACGTGGTCCCAATCAGCGTGCGCCGCTTTGGCCGCCTGCCGCCTCGTAGTCGCGCGCGTTTTGGTGTATACGCACATGCGCGTTGTTAAAATTGCCGCCCTTGCCGTACCGTACGAAAACAGGAAAACGCTCTAGCTCTGCAACGAAGCAATTTCAGAGAAAACCCCACATATTTCTGACCTCCGTCGGCCGCTGGGTATGTAAACCCGTTTTGGACGCGATCTATGACTGGAGAAGTGAGTTCTCACTTAACTGACAGAATGAATGACTGAATGAAAAGCACTGAAGTGCAAACCCTCGGCGCATTGTGACGCGCACGCGTAAGTAAACGCATGCGCAGTACCACTAATTGATGGGCTGGGGTTAGTTTTAGCTGTTACTCGTGGTCTCTTGCAGGCTCGCGCAGAGTCTGACGCGGACTAACTACACTACTAGATAGCATACGAGAGGCGATACACGCCCTTCGTTGCATCTTCTGGTGCCTCCGAGGTACGCAGAGCACGCGGATCGATCAGACCGCGGTAAGCCATCCCGTCCGTTGCGTATTTGCATATTGGCTTTTTCGCGCTGCTAGCTTTGCAACGGAGCAGTTTCAGAGAAAACCCCACATATTTTCTGACCTTCGTTGCCCGTTAAGCAGGTCGTATCCTTTGTGAGACGAACAAACCCCCGAGAAGTGAGATGTAGAGTAACGGACAGACAGACAGACAGACAGACAGACAAAACCCAACTACTGTAACCCTCGCTGCGCATGCGCGCCGAGGGTTAATGACACAAACGACAACTACAGTAACCCTCACTGCACATGCGCGCCGAGGGTAATGGGATTCAGACGACTAGGCAGGCTCGCTTCACTCGCCAAATGACACTCACAATACTCTGCCTCCCTGTCAACCGTGATAATAGTCCGAGATCGTGATGAGTAGACCATCAGTGTATCACTCTGTGCGTGATGTGGTGGTAGACTGAGGATGAGCTCAAAAGACATGGTGTTTTCCTTCAAGCTGCACACACCATCTTGCGGTATACTGCAGTAATGACACTTCACAGAGGTTCCTTGCTCAATTTCTAACTCTGCGCTGCAGTCCAATGTTTGCTGCAGGCCCGAAGTTTCTGTAATACAATTCTAATTGGGTACATAATAATTACACATCACCTAACCTTCAGCTTGTATTAGCGTCACAGTAAATGTTTCTGCAGCACCACCAGAAGGATTCAAAACCTCAACGCATATGGACACACTTCCACTCTTCTCAGTACCAACAAATGTCGTGGATGAAAACCCGACAATTGTACCTGGAATTAACCAATACAGCAGTGTTGTGTTGCTTAACTGAATCTTGCATCGTTGGTATATATAAGATGAGGAATGTGTCTTGTGTGGTAATGTAGTGGCTAAAAATAAGTAGTATACAACTTCACACGCATAACCCCTATTGGCTACAATGCCAGTGTTTATGCTTAGCTTTTAAACTTAGCTGACTAAGGCAAAGCAAACAACACGACAAGCTACATGTTATAATATCATCAGCATGTAGAACACATGTAAATACCTCGTATAATAAGAGAGACAAATTTCAGAGGCATCTTAATCTCAGCTCCGATCAGTCCGTAACAGATCAATTCCTGAGCCATGTCCACCGGAGCTGAGTAGTGGACTTTGTGTGAGAGTGACTTGTTCAGCCTCAGTCCATTTGCCGTCTCCCACGTGAGAATAGAGTAGGTACGAACAGTGATATTGACTGCTAAAGGTGAAAACTCGGAACATTCTATGTCCCACTGGCCTCCAATTGGTTGGACCACTGCATAATGATAATCTGCCGGGGAGACGTCGTAAGAAAAGGTTATAAGACAGAGTTCAAGTACGTGTATCTTTCACAAGCACACCATTACAATATCAAATCATTAGTTGCCCCAAGTGTACACATAGCTATCGTTTGTGTAACACAAAAAGAATATTTAGGATATTATAATTTGCCTAGTATTAGTTACCCTGCTTATATGTATTTTACCACACGTGCATCGTATAATACTAAAGAGGGGTTCCACTGTTTTACAGCTTCATTTGAAATGTTAGACAACTAGAGTATACATTAAAATTAGGATCATCTTTTCTACCGGCAATACTAAGTTTGAGAAGCTCACATTCGGGGTTTACTGGACTCTTATATGTCTCTTCACGATAATAAGGCTGGACTTGAATAAACACAAGACATATGTAATTAGTGATGCTGGGTTGAGGATTTCCAGCCAGGATAGTGTCGTAAGTTGAGTTTCCTCTATATATGTATGAGGTGGGAAGAGTTTGAGAATGCAGGTCTTGGGTTTAGTATCTGCTCCGAAAAAGTGAGCTGGAGGGGAGGTAGGTGGGTGGAGTCACAGGAGAGGGTAAAGGGATCTTCTGCAACATATCTCACAAAGATGGGCTGAAGTGGAAGGACTGTATGGGAACAAAAGTTGATACGTGTGTCAAATTAGAAACGACAGCACTGTTTTCAGGATCCATGCTTGTTTGGGAGGTGCTATAATATCCTTGACTGCACATGCACAATACATTGACTATATTTGGAGAGTGGAATCTCATTGTATCTATCCTAATCTATCCTAATCTATTTCGTTGTCCCTTCACCCCCTCTTTACCCCTACCAGTAATGGTTTGAATGGTTTCGCATTTATTCTACACACATGAGTAAGCGAAATGACAAACTAACCATTCCTAATACATTGGCTATAGTTGGAGAGTGGAATCTCTATCCTTATCTATCTCTCTATTTCGTTGTCCCTTCACCCCCTCTTTACCCCTACCAGTAAAGGTTTGAATGGTTTCGCATTTATTCTACACACATGAGTAAGCGAAATAACAAACCAATCATACCTAATACATTGACTATAGTTGGATAGTGGAATCTAATTGTATCTATCCTTATGTAGGAACTCTGGCACAGGTTGTCCACATCTTCGCAACCACTGTCATGTTTTACTGTCACAAACACACTCGTTGTCTTGTAACCACTACACCACAGCCCCGATCCGCACCTAGCTCTATCTTATAAAAGCACCATGCATTATCATTGAGCAGCTTCCATAATATTTTGAGCAGAACCCCTGTCGGTTTGAACTGCGAGAGAACGCCACGCTACAATTGGCGTAGTCGGCAGGATAACCTGGATGGCAACGAAACCGGTTGTGTTGCCCGAGCCCTACGATGGGAAATCGTCTTGGGGTGATTGGAAGCTCCATTTCGAGGACGTAGCCGCAGTCAACGAATGGAATGCTGGACAGAAACTCAAGTGGCTACGTGTCCGCCTAACTGGTCGAGCGCAGAAGGCGTTCCACCGCCTACCAGGAGAAAGTCAGGCCTCTTATGATGCCGCTACAAGAGCCCTGCAGGAGAGGTTCGAGCCGAAGAGCCGGATGACCCGATATCAGGCGGAATTCGAGACCCGCAGCAAGAAACGCTCCGAAGGCTGGGCTGATTTCGCAGAGGACCTCCGCTCCCTAGTCGACAAGGCGTTCCCTGATTTACAACCCGAGGCAAGAGAGCGTCTCGCTCTGCAAACGTATCTCAAACAACTCGAGCAACCTCAAGTCGCTTTCAGCGTCCGGCAGCGCCGTCCCGCTACACTCGACGATGCCGTCACCGCCACCTTGGAGATGGAGTCGTACATCGCTCCCCCGCGATCCTGTGTACAGTCAGTCACTAGCAGCGCGGATCCTGAAGATCGCGATGCAACAGGCGCGACCCCCGTCACCGCAGTCAACTCTCGGCCATGATGGAGAAGTTGATGAACCGCGTGGAGACCTTGGAGAGACGACAGCCACCGCAGTGTATGCGTTCCCAGGATGAGGCTTCGCCGACGAACCGACGTCAACGCCAGAACGCAGCTATCATTTGCTGGAACTGCCGACGACCAGGGCATATCGCGCGTAATTGCCGTCAACCTCCCCAGCCCCAGCAGTATATACCAGGGAAACGAATCGCCTCCGGTGGAGAGAGCCGCCTACCGGAGGGTGTAATACGCAACAAAGCTCTTGAACTGCCCGTTTCCCCTGTCTCCCCTGTGGGTGGCTACCGCCTAGAAGGATCTGTCAATGGACTCGCAGTACCGCTACTCGTGGAAACTGGCGCAACAGTGACACTCCTCCGCAAGGACGTATGGGATCGGGTTAGCGTCTCGGAGGGACCTCTGACACCCTGCTCGGCACTGGGACTTGTCGGAGCAGACGGGTCTCCTCTCCAAACGTTTGGCACCACCTCCGTCACTCTGGCGCTGAATGGTGCGACAATGTCGGTAGACGTGGTTGTCGCCAGCCCCCTAACTTCAGAGGGGATACTCGGCCTGGATTTTCTGAAGAAACAGAAAGTTTTAATTGACCTGGAATCGGAACGAATCTTCTTACGCGAGCAGGATCTCTCAATCCCCCTGTGCACGCCAACAGCGGCAACCCGGAGCCGGCGCATTGGAGTCAGAGCTATCAGCAACTTAGAAGTGCCAGCTCGTACAGAAGTGGAAGTAACGATGCGTCTGGATGCCGCTGTCGAAAGTGGTACGTGGCTCCTGGAAGACTCCCGCACAAACCCTGCCCAAAAAGGGATGATGGTAGCTTGTGCTATCATCCAACCACGGTCACCTACAATCCCAGTTCGACTCGTGAATGTCTCGTCAGAACCCATAACCATTTATGCCCAAAAGAGAATTGCCTATGCAGAAGAGGTCGGCGATGTTATTTGTTCAGTTGGAGCATCACAACCGAAACAGACAACAGCGAGCACAATAAGTGAACAGAAGCAACAAATACTATGGGAACTGGTGGAGGGCACAGATGCCGAATTGGACCCTGACCAAAAAGAGATATTCTACCAGCTCCTGGTCTCATATGCGGATGTTGTCGCCGAGTCTTCAACAGATCTGGGTCAGACTGATTGGTTACAGCACACCATTGACACCGGCGACGCACCTCCCATCCGGCAGTCCGTCCGCCGCCTCCCGCCACAGCGGCGAAGTGAAGTACAACAACTGTTGCAAAGCATGTTGCAGAATGGAGTGGTGGAACCGTCACGAAGCCCTTGGGCATCACCCATTGTTCTTGTGAAAAAGAAAGATGGGTCAACTCGATTCTGCGTGGATTATCGCAAAGTAAATGGGATCACACGCAAGGATGCTTACCCCCTACCCCGAATCGATACCACGCTGGATACACTCTCCGGCTCTCAATGGTTCAGCACATTGGACCTGATAAGTGGGTACTGGCAGGTGCATATTGAAGAGTCCGATCGCCCAAAGACCGCTTTCTGCACCACCGAGGGGTTATTTCAGTTCCGAGTAATGCCCTTCGGGCTTTGCAATGCTCCTGCCACCTTCCAGCGTCTCATGGACCTCGTGCTGTCAGGCCTCCAGTGGGAACATTGCCTCGTCTACCTGGATGATGTGATCATCCTTGGACGGACCTTTAAGGAGCATATACAAAATATCCAACTCGTACTTCAACGGCTGAGAGAAGCGGGCCTGAAAGTCAAACCATCCAAGTGCGTGTTCTTCCGACGTGAGGTCCGCTACCTAGGACACATTGTCTCAAGGGAAGGCGTTTCCCCAGACCCCTCAAAGACAGAGAAAGTTGCATCATGGCCAACTCCACGATCCGTCAAAGAGGTCCAGCAGTTCCTGGGCTTCTCGAGCTATTACCGTCGGTTTGTGGAAGACTACGCCACCCTAGCAAAACCACTGCACCGTCTCACAGAACGTTCAAGCAAGTTCTTGTGGACCCCAGAATGCCAAAGGTCCTTCGATGAGCTCCGCTGTAGGCTTGTCTCTCCGCCTATTCTAGCGCACCCAGACTTCAGCCTCCCCTTCACACTCGATACTGATGCAAGCGACATTGGCATTGGTGGTGTACTGTCTCAAGTTGGTGCAGATGGTAAAGAAAGGGTTATTGCGTATGGAAGTCGTTTGCTAACCAAAGCTGAACGTCAGTATTGTACCACACGGAAGGAGCTCCTGGCAGTTGTCATGTTCACCAAACAGTACCGCCCATACCTCGCTGGACAACAATTCATTCTGCGAACCGATCACAGCTCCCTCTCCTGGCTGCACAACTTCCGCGACCCTCAGGGGCAACTAGCCCGTTGGCTAGAGCAGTTGCAGGAATTCAATTTTACAGTCGTACATCGACGGGGACGGAAACACACTAATGCTGATGCCCTGTCCCGTCTCCCGTGTCGCCAGTGTGGTCGAAACAGCCACCTCGAAGTAGATGAACTGGTCATTGGTGCTACCTCTTTGCAAGGTCCCCTGTTCCAAGATGAACTTCTCCGAGAGGCTCAATTAAAGGACGCGATGCTTGCCCCTCTGCTCCTGGGTAAACAAGATGACCTCAAGCCAGGTGTCGAAGACTTGGGGCCAACAAGCCGTGGAACAAGGCGCCTTCTGCAAATCTGGGACCAACTAATGATCAAAGATGGAGTGCTGTGTCGGTTATTCCATCCAGTTGACCCAGGGTCTGGAGCACCTCTAATACAACAGCTAATCCCAAAGTCACTTCAAGAGGAAGTCTTGAAGCAACTCCATGAAGGGATAGGGGGTGGGCACCTTGGTATCGACAAGACGTTGTGCCGCCTGAAGGAGCGATTCTACTGGCCTGGACATCACACTGATGTCACCGACTGGTGTCGTTCCTGTAACCTGTGTGCTTCACGGAAAAACCCCACCCACACGACCTCGAGCTCCCCTGAAAAGTGTGAAAACAGGCTACCCACTACAAATGGTGGCCATGGATATTGTTGGCCCACTGCCCAGATCTGCTGAAGGCAACACATACATCCTCGTTGCCAGCGACTACTTCACTCGCTGGGTGGAAGCATACGCCATACCAAATCTGGAGGCGACAACAGTCGCAGAAAAGCTCACAAACGAGTTCTTTTTTCGGTTTGGTCCGCCGGAACAGTTGCATGCCGACCAAGGCCGAAACTTTGAATCAAGCGTGATAGCAGAGATCTGCAAGATGTTGGGCGTTGTAAAAACCAGGACAACTCCATACCACCCTCAGTCTGATGGGCTGGTGGAAAGACTAAACAGAACAATACTCGGCATGATATCCCTCGCAGTGGAAGATCAGCCAACTACATGGGAAAGCAAACTTCGAAGCATATGTATGGCCTACAACACCAGCGTGCAATCCACTACAGGCTATACCCCATTTTTTCTGATGTTCGGCCGGCAAGCCAGACTCCCCATAGATATTATGTACGGCACGCCTGTACCAACACCTACATTGACAACAGATTATGCGAAACATCTAAGGCGATCGCTAGAAACGTCGTATCAGCTCGCCCGAGAGAAGATGGGATTTAATCTAAAGAGGCAAAAGGACCTCTACGATGTACGCATTCACGGCCAACCGTATGCCAAGGGTGATCCCGTGTGGCTGCATTGCCCAGCAGTTCCGAGGGGGCATTCAAGAAAACTTCACCGACCTTGGAAAGGGCCATACCGCATCCTTAAATGCGTTTCCGACACGACTTATCGCATTCAAGACATGAATTTCCCCAGAAGAAAACTGTGTGTCCACTTCAATCGGCTCAAACCATACTCTGGACCACTAAGAGCACACTCTCGCAATCCTCCAACACGGACCAACCCAGACCATCAACAAGCTATACCTCTGGGAAGCCAGCTTGTGTTGATTGACTCAGATGAGGACGATGTGCCGGCCGTTCCTCGGAGCTCCACTACGAACACGGCGAATAATCCGTGCCGAGGGCCTCCTACTCAAGGCCAGCCACGATACCCTCAAAGACAAAGGAAACCTCCGGACTACTATCATGATGAAATTTAATGCGGGACGCATTCTATCAAAGGAGGGATGCTGTGTAGGAACTCTGGCACAGGTTGTCCACATCTTCGCAACCACTGTCATGTTTTACTGTCACAAACACACTCGTTGTCTTGTAACCACTACACCACAGCCCCGATCCGCACCTAGCACTATCTTATAAAAGCACCATGCATTATCATTGAGCAGCTTCCATAATATTTTGAGCAGAACCCCTGTCGGTTTGAACTGCGAGAGAACGCCACGCTACACTTATCTATCTCTGTCCCTTCACTCCTACCAATAGGGGTTTGAATGGTTTCAAATTTTTTTTACCCACATGAGTAAACAAAATGACAAACCAACAATCTCTAGTACATTGACTATAGTTGGAGAATGGAATCTCGTTGTACCCATTCTTAACTATCTCTATTTCGTTGTACCTTCACGCCACTTTTTTTGGCATGCACATAGTTTCAAAAAACCCCTAGATTATAAGTTTGTAAGAATGTCTCTCTCACCAGAGGTGTACCCGTAGTCGTAGAGACCAAAATGACGGATCTGCTCCTCTCCATTCTCATCTGGGATGATGCAACTGTACATTCCCTCAGCCTCACTACTGAACTGAACACCTGGTGATACATAAGTGTAGGTATAATAGGCATTAAGGCCCTCACAACACGGTAAATTTGTGTTTCTTGGTGTATGTGGAACACCCAAAACTCACAAGGGTATTCATGTGGAAGTTAAAAGTAATCACACAGACTGTGAATTATAATAATTAAGCCTGCTTACGTGTCCGTTGGTGTACATTCTTTGGCAAATTGTTTTCATGTGTATTTGGTGTATACAATCACCTTGTTTCTTAGCAGATACAGCCCTCCCTATAATAATATTATACAACTTTATATTTTCTTTGTGTGTGTGTGTATGTGTGCCGTATATTTCTTATATTATAGCAAAACCTGTCCAAGTAAAATGCATAGATATACCATAGCTACCATACCTTCTTTAAGGGTGAGAGAGGTGTAACTACGGAAGGTTGAGTTGTAAAAATCGATCTGGAACATGTCATTCCCCCCTGATGGAATCTCCTCCCCATTGGGACTGATCCACCTGCCAATGTTGGACTGGTTGGAGCCCGAGTGACAGTACACAGTGCCAAGTTGGTGAGCCGAGTTCGCCTCTATGCCAGAGTTATTGTGCAACTGCCCTTCGAATTTGACTAGTGAAGTTCCTATATTAGAATTGTATGGAAGATTACAGATAATAATAATTATTATGAGGGAAAAGTAATAACTGACCAGTGATTTGTCTGAAATGTCTTTCCTCTGCAGTGGTACCAGCACTATCCCAAGCTGTGCACCCCATCATGGTTGAACAGTAATTAGGAGTCGAATCGATGACGAAGAGTGTATCCTTAGTATCGTTGCGTATCACCTGCTCAGAGTCACCATTCTGGCAGTACTCTGTCCAGCGCAAGGTGTAGCTGCCAGGGGTTATTGCTTTGCATATGTAAATAATTATGCTTCCAGCTTTGAAGATCGGACCTTCAGGAATTGTCAGGATATATGGCCTCACTCCTGCACAGTATAATTTTAGTGGCTGTTGATGATTCGTGCTGATTCATGACCTCTCTCTCTCTCTCACTCTCTCCCCTCCCACAGTGGCCTCGCCCCTTTCGGTAGTGTATTACATGTCGGGAGTATAAAGAGGCCGAAACATGTAATGCATGATAAACAATGGGGAACTCCCCTGATGACCAGTGCAGTCACATAGAGTTGTAAGACTCTGATTCAGGAGACTAGCAATATCAAAACCTATATATACATTTGTCATGTATGTGGTATGTAATCTTAGTGTATGATGTAATTTCCTGTTCTATTTTTACCGCATCACGTACTATATAAGTCACCACTGGTTCTAGCTGTAAGCGAATCCTTTCTCTGTCTTTATGAATTATTGTTCTGCGCTAAGATCTCACGAACCGACATATTTTGGCGACGAGGACGGGATCGATGGCTGTCGCTATGCTGGGCAAAGTGGAAGAGTTCGACGGGACTAAAGGAAGCTCCAACTCCGGAAAACGTACCGAAATTGAAGTCATATTTGGGACATGCTGACGTATTATGGGAAATTCTTACCAAACTTGTCCTCAACATTACATCTGCTCTATCAACTACTCAAAAAGGACGTGCCTTGGGAGTGGGGGCCAGACCAACAGCGTGCGTTCCAAGCGTCGAAAGATATGCTTTTACTGACCAGAATTTTATAACTCACTTCGATCCAAGCCTTCCGATAACGCTGGCTTGTGATGCTTCAGGCTATGGCCTTGGTGCAGTGCTTGCCCATAAAATGCCTGATGGCTCAGAGAAACCTATCGGTTATGCTTCACGCACACTTACACCTGCCGAACGCAATTATTCGCAGTTAGAAAAAGAAGGCCTCTCTTGTGTGTATGGAATAAAATATTTTCACGACTATCTGTTCGGACATCGTTTTGAACTCATTACTGACCATAAACCGTTGCTGGGTCTTCTGAAAGAGGATCGTCCGACGTCCTCGCAAGCTTCTGCTTGAATCAAGCGATGGTCGCTGTTCTTATCGTCATACGAGTACTCGCTCACTTTTCGTAACACGACAGCCCACGGAAATGCTGACGCGTTGAGTAGATTACCACTTCCAGTTACACCAACTACCACGGATCTGCACCTGAATTGGTTCTTATAACTGAACACTTAGCTGAGTCTCCGGTCTCAGCTTGTGACATCCGCACTTGGACCGCGAGAGACCCGAAACTCTCTCGAGTCTTGCAGTATGTGCAGCAAGGCTGGCCGAGTGAGGTAGACTCCGATCTCGAGCGATACTCGTCTAAGCAGCTGGAACTTTCGACATACGAAGGTTGCCTGTTGTGGGGAAACAGAGTCATTGTCCCGCCACAAGGGAGGGAAGCCGTGCTGTGTGAGCTGCACGAAGGGCACCCTGGTATGACGAAGAAGAAAGTGTTGTCCAGAATGTATGTCTGGTGGCCGGGGATAAATGCCGACATTGAAAAATCTGTTCGGCGTTGCACCGAATGCCAAGAGGTAGCACATACACACACCACCCCCTCGTGCTCCATTACACCCATGGAAATGGCCGACGAGTAGACATTGGTCTCGTTTACACCTAGACTTTGCGGGTCAGTTCCAGGGTAAAACATTTCTCGTTCTGATCGATGCTCATTCCAAGTGGATCGAAGCGTCCGTTACAGCGTCAACGTCATCTAACGTAGTAATAGAAGAGCTACGTACCGTGTTCGCTAAGTTCGGTTTACGGGAAACCATTGTAACCGACAATGGGACTGGCTTCGTAAACCAGGAGTTCAAAGCGTTCCCATATCACTTCAGCACCATGTCATCCAGCATCCAATGGACTGGCTGAGAGAGCTGTACAAATAGTAAAAAGAGGTCTAAAGAAAGTCACTGCTGGCAGCGTAAATACACGTCTTTCCCAACTGCTGTTTACATACCATGTCAGTCCACAAGCACCACTGGGATTTCTCCGTCAGAACTGCTCATAGGGAGAAGGCCCAGAACTAGGTTAGATCTCCTAGGTCCAAATACTCCAGCTCGTGTCGAACAAAAGCAGATGGAGCAAAAGCATAGGCATGACAGGAAAGCCAGGCCTCGATCATTCCGAATGGGAGATCCTGTTTTTGTTAAGAATTTTGGTGCTGGGCTCAGGTGGTTACCAGGAAAAATAATAAAAAGAGCTGGACCAGTCTCATTCCGTGTAAGACTGGAGGATGGTAGACTCCGACGCTACCATCAAGATCAGCTGAGGCAGAGGGAAGTTGAAGATGACTCCCCAGACACTTCCGATACGGGGGTTGGTGACAGTATTCCTGTCCCCAGTCAAACGGGGGCGAAAACACGGCTACTCCACCAGTTGCTGATTCCGCTGACACTGATGCCACGGCACCACCTGACAGTGCACAACCGAGTGTACAAACGAGCACTTCGGAAAACGAACAGTCGAACGCACAATCGAACGTCCAATCGCATCGGTATCCTCGAAGAATCGAAACCTCCACAAGTATTCGACCCGGGAACTAAATGAGAGGAGTACTCTATTGTGCATGTTATATTTTATGGTGTCTATTGATATCGCATTCTATTTGAGTATATATGTGATTATTGTGCATGCATGTGTCTTCACCTTATGTTTATGTGCTTATTGATTTGTAAGTGAGTGCCTGTGTTGTGATTTTGTTTGGCTTCCCTGTATCACTACTTTTGAGTGCTCGTTGTTTTTTTAAGGGAAAAGGAGTGTCATGTAGCTATATGGTATGTAATCTTAGTGTATGAGTACTTTCCTGTTCTATTTTTACCGCATCACGTACTATATAAGTCACCACTGGTTCATTGCTGTAAGCGAATCCGTTCTCTGTCTTTATGATAATTATTATTGTTCTGCGCTACGATCTCATGAACCTCGAGATACGACAACATTTTAAGCGTTCGAATGTGTGTTTCTCAATGTCCCACACAAATATAGACAAAGTGCCGCCTAAAACTTTTAAGTTTGAGTTTTTTGACTCCCGTTAAAAATCTCTCTCTCTCTCTCTCTCTCCCTCTCTTACCATCGTAGTGTATTGGATATAGCAACGTATTCCATTTGCTGCCGGGACTGTTGCCACAGTCAACCTCATTAGACTGGGGGGACTGAGACTTTGGATGGTTGAAGAAGAAATTACCAGTGGCTGTGTAGCCAATGGCAGCTTGCAGTGTTGTAAGAAGCCCACAGTGATAGATGAATAGACAGTAGGAATGGTGGCCGTCTGTAACCAACGCTGCCTGGAAACTGTTGTGCTGCAAATATCATTGCATCGTATAATAACGATACGCATATAATACATGTGTATCAGTGCGAACTGTCTAATCAAATAAGGACACTTCCCTAAAAAGGACATCTTTCCCCCAATAGAAGTTCATACAACTTTTTTGTCTAAAGACTAAGTGTCCGTTATTAGAGGGGTTTCACAGTAGGCCCTGGTAGATTATGCCAGAGCTTTTTGCCTATTAATCTATTCTTTTATTCCCGTAGATGATGCCCATTATTCTGTTTAAGTCGCCTATTATTCTTTTCACTTCACCTATTATGCTCCTCTGAAATACGTAGTTACAAAATGTATGTGGAAACAGTAAAACAAGTATAAACTATCCACAAATACCAACTATACACAACAGTATCTTACCAAGTACAAAAAGCCATGAATGAATGTGAATGAAACCAACTATACAATGATACATTAGGATTTAGGTTTCCTGTAGTAACATGACAGATAGCTGAATGTAATCTTAATCCAGGAAGTTCTCTGTCATGTGCGCATGCGCGATGTATATAACGTACACGTAGTTACGCAAGCAACGACGGATGATCAGCCGATTATGCTAGAATAATTCTTGCTTGCAAAGAGCACCTATTATGCTCAAAATTATGCTAGCATAATCTACCAAGGCCTATTTCACAGTGGTTAGTCCGCAGAGACTCACCTAAGATAATATTAGAGAGTCGGTAGACTCTCTATATAGGGATGACACAGGAGAAATCTCACGTGATCCGCGTACAAAACGACTAAAAACTCGGTGAGAATTCCCTAGGCCTTCAAAACATACTAGCAATAGTCTATGGGCCCATATCTACCTATACATGTCCCCCAAGACCTCAGACGCACCTTCAGTCGTCCACGCGAGAATTCGCTCATACGCGATTTCACGATTTTCGTGTCATTCTTCTTCAGACCCGCTAGCTCCTTACCGGAAGCACTTGAAGCGTTGATTTTTTCACAGAACGTCTCCGAATTTGCCGGAGGTGTGCACGCATATCAAGCGATCGTTTGTTTCTTGCCGCAAGTCACTACGGTAGATCGTTGAGCTCTTCCTCGGTAGTCACTGAACAACGCCATTTGCTGCTAACTCAGCATCAGTGAGCCGCATGCGCCGAGGAGGGCGGTCCCAATGCGGTGCGCGCGCATTTTGTCTTGTCCACGAACGAGACTAAGCCAGGACTGGATGCCTGCAGAGAAAACTAATCTCATCCTCCAGCCTTCTGTAAGTCAGTGTACACATTTGTAAGTGGCTAGCTTGCGTTTTGCTGTTGATTTGCACGAGGAGCAACTTGGCAATCTGCGCCGTGTTACGCGTGCCTTGCCAAGCGCCTTCATTCTTTGTCCTCCAGGTTATAGCTAAGGTAAATGGGGGTAACTTCGGACACGGGGTAACACCCGGACATAACTCGCTATTCAGAAACAAGAGAAAGATTCGGATATATTTCACTTGATTACTACCTGCCAAAGCGCTAACAAATCTTCCTCGCGTTTTTTTCGCAGCGCATAATTTCGAGGCTGGTGCAACGCCCCATATCCGGAGTTACCTCCTCGTCCAGAGTTACCCCAATTTACCTTATCATTGTAGTCTGATTTCTGAAGCATTCCCAATGAACATACCCATGAACATCAGGGTGACTGAAAATGCAGTGTTTTCATATGAGACAAAGATATAGGGATGGTGTCATGTGGCTTTGTGCATATTTGGTGTGTAATGACCCCTTGTTTCTTCCTTTTTTGTGCTTCAAGCCATCCCTATATCCCCCTTTCATTTTGACGAAATGATTTTTCCACTTGTATAACTAACCTCTGTTGGGTACCGAACATTAACGACATTGTTCCAGTACACAACTAGTAGCCACACCCCCTGAAAGGTCTCATCCAGCTGTTGACTGATGGCCGTGTTGACTTTCTCCAACAGATTACCGGTCGTGTGTACTTCATAAGCCACTTCACCTGAGGGGAAGTCATTAGTTTGAAGCACACTATTAGAAGGAGCTAATAAAGACACACTATAACAGTATGCTCTGAAGGAAGAATAAATCCGGCATCACTGATTGTAATGTAGCCATAACATGTGCAAATCAAAATAAAAACGGAGAACTACGTTAGGTAGGGCAGATGTGGCAACAGCAATAATTATACTGGTACAAAAGCATCCAATACAAGCCAAACCTCAGAAAAACGAAAGTGTGAAAATAACCTTGTTCAGTGATGTTATACTCATTCCAGTAAGTAGCCAGGATGTTAGAATAGGCAGAGGTGAAGAGGTGTCCCTCTGAGCTTGCATAGTCTCTAGCTGTTCTGAATGACAGGAACCCATTGACATTCACCTTTAGAAAAAAAACAAATTTGCCTTATCTAGCAGAGCTTCTAAAGAAAATCTGCGGATCCGCAAACCTAGCGAATTCTAATTGGCGAGCGGAAGCGAGCCAACCTAGTAGTTCGTTCGAGCGGAATTTCGTTCGTCGTACGTCGTGTAAGTGCGCATGCGCGGCTTTGTACGCGCTTCTTTTATCCGAAACTATTTCCAAATTTTACACATTTTCACACACCCTGCCTCGCGATATGCGCCGATCGATCTATGGCCAGCTAGACTCTCCTCAATTCGACGGCATGCGCTGCAACCTTCGATGACTGACCGAGGCTGTACCTCTTCCCAATCGTCATGGTTCCAAGCTGCAACTTGCAAATACGCTAGGATTGCTCGTGCACATACTGCTGCATGCCCGCACTGAGCTGCCTGGTGTAGTGTGGACCAGCTAACACACGCCGCGTTGTTTGCCAGCCTGATATCGATCGCTGCCTAGCCTACTGCCATGCCAGCTGCCTGGTGGACCACGACAGACGAGCTGAAAGCGTAAGCTATAAGGACCGTTCTGCTCACCGTTCGGAAATATACACTACGCATGTTACGCGGGCGACAGGTAGCTCTCTTGCTTCACGAAAGGAAAGCTGTGCGCTGACGGCACGTTATGCAGCCCGAACATCGCGGGCAAATCCCAAGTTGGGTCGCTCCCGCTCGTCAACAATGTTCAACATTTCCACTAGTAATTATCTGGCTATATACACCTTCTCTATGGCAAAGAAAGACAGTGATGGTGTCATGTAGTTTGTGGGTGTTTGTTTCAATCCTTGTGCTCCACCCATTCCTATCCCACCTCATTTTGCAAATTGCTATACATGTGAAAAGTACAAGGTAGAAAGGCAAAGGCACAACAAACAGAGTTAGCTATAGTTTTCCAGGTTAGTATATATGTAGTGCTAACACTTACAAATATGATGGACTCAGTTTCATTGGAGAAAGGGAAGCCATTTGGTAGGGAGATCGGGTCAGAGTTTTTCACATTTCCTCGAGGAAGAGACCCAGTGAGGTTGGCAGAGGAGGAGCCAAGCTCCAGGAATTCCAGGGAATGGAAGGAGTAGTATGGCAAAGCTGCAGTTTTAAGTATTCTGCCACTATATAACAGCATGATTGTTAAAGGTTTTGCCCCTTGAAGGGATAGCTAATTTACTACCGCTCAGCTAACACTGCACATTTTTCCTCGTGGTACAGAAGGCTAGAGTTTGTAGCTACTAAATTGTTCACGAAGTGTGAGAGACCTCAAAGGCCTGTCACACCAGCGTGTTTTGTTTACCTGATGAGTGGTCGAGTGAGAGGAATAGAGCGAGCAATCCGGCCAACCAGGTGGTATCCTGCAGACGACAAAACATCTCTGGCGATAGTAGCTAGACGGCTGCCCACTACTCCAGTGCAATTCTCATCTGCCTGCAATGTCGCTACTGATTGCTATAATCTCACATAATTATGCATGTGGCGCAAAAGGGAGTGACTTATTGGTAATTGAATGCAAGAGCATCTGAAGTTATTCACTTATGAACAGCATTGTTTGTGGCTTATTGAGTATAATTTTGTAACGTGAGTTCCTGAGTGTACCAAGCAGCACTGGGGAGTGGCTCTTGCTTCTTGGCTATCAGGGTCGCGTCTTAAAGGTTATTATAAGGTCCCTTTTTCCCAGATCAGTACGCTATTGTGCTCGGCGTCAGTTCATCTTCTGCGCGAATATTATATACGGTCCCGATTTCGCGCACAGCCGGCCGGGAGCATGCGCACGAAAGAACGCGAGAGGGACTCGCTTCGCTCACCAATTATTATTACCCGATCATCCAGTAACAGTGAATAATAATGGAGAGAGGATCTAAGTTTCTGATGACAGTGGCTCTGCTACTTCTCCGTTGGAAATTGGCACACGCACAGGCACAGGAGAACTCTGTTACAAGTAAGCTATAAAAGCTGGGTTACCGTAGTCCGTCCGTCCGTGTGTCTGTCTGTTACTCTACATCTCACCTCTCGAATGTCTGTTCGTCCCAGAAACGATACCATCTACCCAACGGGCGACGAAGGTCAGAAATTATGTGGGGTTTTCTCTGAAAATGCTCCGTTGCAAAGCTAGAGCGCGAAAAAGCTAATATGCAAATACGCCACGGACGGGATGGCTTACCGCGGTCGTGCTCTGCGTACTTCAGAGGCACCAGAAGATGCAACGCAGGGCGTGTATCGCCTCTATCTAGAAGTGTAGTTAGCCCGCGTCAGACTCTGCGCGAGCTGGCAAGAGACCACGAGTAACAGCTAAAACTAAACCCAGCCCATCAATTAGTGGTACGGCGCATGCGTTTACTTACGCGTGCGCGTCACAGTGCGCCGAGGATTTGCACTTCAGTGCTTTTCATTAATTTTTGATTCATGCAGCTGTTTAAAAAGTCAATCGACGGACCACAAGCGTATAATTATCCCTCCTCACAAGTAACTATAATTATAATAATTGTGCTGTTTTCCTGCTTGTTAATTTTTCCCTGCAGTATATAGCTGTGGCGATTGTATTCTCTCTCGTTGGGACTGTCATTGTGGTCATTGCCATACTTTCAATTCTTCTGGCCATCTATATATAAAATCTGGAGAGCTATGTTCCAACACAGAGGAACCTTTATGGCACCAACTATTGTTTCCACTACAGCAGCTTATGCTCCACCGCAACATTATCCAACGGCAACACCTCAGAGTATACCAGTAGTTTTTCATCCATCACTTAAGAAGGGGGAGAACCCTGCGTTATAAAGTCGTCGCCAGCTAATCATGCACCTGATCCTGACCTACACTCTCAAGCAGCTCCACCTTCTTACAATGCTGCGACTTCATCATACCAACCGCAACGTCAGAGTGCGCCGAGGGTTTGCACTTCAGTGCTTTTCAATTTTTATATGTTGCACTTTGCTATTATATGCCGCACAGGTCTCTCTCACGTTCTCTCGCATTGGATGGATCGTCTTCTTCGTGAGAATGTTCCCTATTGTCAAAGTGTTAGCAAAATATAATTGAAGCATGTACTTTCAACTGTCAAGTTCCTACATTTTTAATCTAGGCTGGTGGGCGCTGAAATAAGTGTTTTTCAAATCTATATTTGAACAATTTGGGCAGAAGTGGTTGTTGGACTCGTCGTTTATTGTCTGGCTTTTGCCTACACACTTACCAGGGGCGTGCAGCTACGTTCTTGGTTGCATTGTATCCTCACATCAATTATTATGGTGTGTATTATGCAGGTAGCTAAAGCATTTGGAACACAGCCGTGTACTGTAACTCTATAGCTAGTATTCTTACAAGGCTTGACTATAACTTAACACAGGACCACACTGCTTTCCTGGCTGTTCTATATATCGTTGTGATTACCGTCAATAGAACAGCTGTTTCGTATGTCATTGTTCTTCTAGACTATTATGGCCATCCTGTAGATATAACTGCAATCCACACTGACGTCCACCAGATGCTTTGTGGAGGTATTATCGTGACTAGCTTTTTCTGGGTAGGCAAACAAAACACTTTAATGCTTTTAACCTGCGTTGATATTTTTCTCTGTTCTATTGTTGTTAGGCAATTTACCAAACCATCTGACCATGGTTCATGCATGACGGAATCAAGAACACATACAACTGAGACTGACTTCTATTCCACAGCATAAACATTACTAGCTAACTGTTTTTTGTACACAACGTGTGTGGTAGCACCCTTTACTGTATTAACTAGCTACATCAGGGATGCCGTTTGGTACATGTGTTTTATTAGAAGTTCAAGCTACTCGAAACCTCAACTTCTTTTTAGCTCAATATATATGTTTTCCACATTCTCTGCAGAAAGGTAAAAATTAACGTTAGACAGCCGTTAAAAAACCTTACCTTGAATGGCATGCTCTTCATTCTG
>CASHTH010000751.1:0-23352 GCA_030341885.1 Geodia barretti | reverse complement strand
TTTTCACAAGTTCCTGACAAGCATCCCAGAGTGCGATAAACGCGCCTGTAATCGATGTGGTGCGCGTGCCACCATCGGCTTGGATGACATCACAATCAACCCAGACCGTCCGCTCTCCTAAGGCGTGCAAGTCTACAGCAGCACGCAAGGAACGACCGATGAGACGTTGTATCTCTTGTGTTCTGCCACTGGCCCCGCCACGGGTTATCTCGCGCTGCATCCGTTTAGAAGTCGAACGCGGTAACATGGAGTACTCAGCTGTTACCCAACCCTTATTCTTGATCCGCTGGTCGCGCATGAACCGCGGCTGCTGGTCAATAACGGAGGCTGTACATATAATGCGGGTATCACCTGTTGCAACGAGGACTGAACCCTCCGCATGCTTGATATAGTGTCGTTTGATTGTAACCGGTCGCAACTCATCTGGCCGGCGTCCATCCTCTCTCGCCATTTTTCTCCCCATTTATAAGGTTTTAAGCAGTGCTAACGCCTTGGTGTAACTTTTCCGTTCAAGATAGTGCCCAAGCATTTTAGGGGCTGTCGGCGCAAGCGCCCTGATGCAACGCGTTAATCCGCTCCAATTGTTCAAGTATATCTTCCCCTGCCTCAATTCGAGAAAACATTGTCTCCAACGCCTGTTTGAGTTCCAAAAAACCATCAACTTGCATCCGATTCCTCCATTTGCTGAACCGCTTTGCATGTCCGCAGAGAAACATTCTTCGATGGCGCATCATAGCCTTTCCACGCATAAGGATCCACACCAGAAACCGGGACAATGCATCGCCGGTCAGCACTCGCTGGACGTTCACCTTCCCGAATCGACCAAGGTAACAGCGACCAAGCGTTACAGTAATGGCTCACCAAAACCCTGCGATACGTTTCGCCGCGGTTTTTACGGGACCGATGGAGCAGATATCCGTTAAAGAAGACCAATGTCCCAGTTGTAACTTCAACCGGCACCTCATCGGCGTAATCAAAACCGTAACTCTCATCAGCAAAATCAAACTCATCAGGATTCTCATGCGCTTTCTGCGGATAGAGATAGCCTTGACGATGTGAACCCGGGAGCACCCATAAAACACCCGTTTTCGACTGTAGCATCATCCATCGCGATCCAAGCACCTATTAAGGAACGATCACGCGTCGGAATGTAGATTTCGTCCTGGTGCCACGCCTGTCCTTGGAAATTTGGCGGCTTCACAAAGAGCATAGACTGCATGCACTTGACGCTTCCGTCCCAATAGGGGAGATGCGCAGCGGCTATTTGGCTCAAGATACCGCAGATTTTCGGGTGCTTGACGTACTGCTCAACGATTGGACTGACAAAATGCGGTTGATGAATGCAGAGAATACGGTTGATAACCTCAGCATCACTAATATCGTCAGGGAGCGGTTTTAGATTGTCGCACGGATGACCGCCTTTCGCGATTGTGACGGCGTCCTGCCGCAACTCCTCTATTTCATCAAGGGAGAGCAGATCCGGGACAACAAGATACCCATTCTCCACAAAAAACTGGGTCTGTTCATCAGATACGATTCTCGGCACCTCAATCGGTGCACTTGCTTCAAAGTTCACGGTTTCTCCTTTACTGGCTGTCAGTTGCAGCCATCGGTTAAGAGGTTTCTGGTTCAGTTGAAATTCTCTTTAACCGATACACCTTAAAAGAAACTTCTATTTTAACCCAAGTTGCTACTAACGGATTTTGGGCGTTTCAACACGGTTTTTCGGACACTTTCCCCACCCCAGAGGGGTGTATAGGTAATTGTGGGTTTTACTATACTAACGGATTTTGGGCGTTTCAACACGGTTTTTCGGACACTTTCCCCACCCCAGAGGGGTGATATATCTATAGAAACTTGCGTTATTTTAATCAAATCTCTTGTAACCAACAACTAATAATCAAACGCGATTCGCAAGGAACATTTCTGTTACCGCCAAAGCAAAAACAGCTAACATGAGATACACCCATACATTTTGGTTCTTCTCAACATCCTCGTGGTATTGCGCTATGAGCTCTGTCGTCGCTTCCTCCTCAACCGATTCGTCCGCAGCACCCTTCAGCATACTCGTTAACTCCTCTACATCACGTGCAGCAAGGTCGGACTCAGTGGTGTCAACATTGACGATAAAGTAGGTCGAGTCCGCACCAGATGTATGGACTGAGTAGATACCGGGAACTGCGGTGTCATCGTAAAAAACGCTGCCCTGCGAGGAAACTTCAGTAGAATTCTCATTGCGTTGCAAGCGAGTTTCAACGTTGTTAGGATCGAAAACAGCGATTTCCCTGCTCCGCGCAGCGTCGCCATTTTCATCGTCCGAAACCTTCAGTTCAACACTATCACCAACACGATAATTCGGCGCAGCGTCTACATCCTTAAGCGCGAGATACTTAATAGCCTCATGCAGGAACGGTAGATAAACGGCGCGAATCGGTAGATCGTTCCATTCCCTGTCTATTGTCGAGGTAAAACAGAGCACACGTCCTAAGGTTCCGTAAGGTTTTTCAAAGAGTGCTGGACTACCATCATCATAAGCAGCAATGACGGTTGCATCCTTTGTAGGTACCGCCTGAAAAATTCTGTAAAATCGAGCCTTACCGAAATCCCCATGATTCGGCTCTTTGAACGGCGCGAAAATTGGATGTTCGTATTTCACCGTAGCGAGCACACGGAACTGCTCGCGATTAAGCGCATCACCAACCGCTTGCACAAAATCACACGGCATCAATCCGGTCTCGCCGCTGAGGCGTTGTTTATAGACATCGGCATCTATATTATCGCCGACTGTTACAATCAAACCGCCACCGGCAGCGACGTAAGCCTTCACACGCTCAGCTTCACCGGAAGAGAGTTCTGCTACATCCGCAAGGATAAACACATCTACGCTTTCGAGTGTCGATGCATTCGGTACCGAGACAGATTCAGTGAAATCAATCTGCACGGCATCACTCCCTGATGCCAACGCCTTCTTCATGAAGAAAGTTTCGACAGTTTGATAGCGGCTGCGCGTTCGCTGTTGTTCCCGGACAGCATGGACTTTAATCGACTGTAGACTTTGCAAAGTAAAATATCGCTTGTTGTCAACACCGAGTGCATCCTCAGGAAGTTCAACCCAACCTGTATGTGTTGCCTCATCTTGGAACTCAACCTTGAAAACAGCGTCCGCGAGGTCATCTGGTTCAATGTCAAGCTCAACACTGTCAATCGCATTGCCATCTATGAAGAGACGCACCTGCAAATTTTCAACCGGTTCATCACCGAAATTATGTACCCGCGCGACAAGCTGCGACGCTTTCTGTTCCTTGAGTACGACAGACGGAACGCTGATCTCGGTAACAGCATAATTTTGCGGTTTTTCAGCACGGACATCTACAAAATGAATTTGGACATTAGGGCTGAGTTTGTCCGTTTCAATAAAATTCTCCCATCCGCGCTTTTGCATATCTCCGATAAGATAGACCTGTTTCCCACCGATAGGAATAGACTGGAGGACTTCATCTGCGGTTTGCATCGCGTCCAAGTAATCCGTATGCTCATCAGAGGTTTCTGCGTTGTTCAAAGCCGTACGGATGTGCGAGAATTCTGAACCCAGCGGTGCAACGACACGAGCGTTGTCAGACGAAAGAATGAGGCACGCAGCATCGGAGGCGTCAAGTCCATCTAAAATTTCAACCGCCTCTTTCTTAGCGTTTTCAAAAACCCCTTCATACTGCATACTATAGGAGGTATCGAGAATAATAACAGCGTTCCGTTTGCCACCCGTCTTCTGCGTAATCACGGGTGCATCGGCGAAAAATGGACGCGCAAATGCCAAACCGAGCAATGCCAACATCAGAATACGCATTAGCAGCAGCAGCAGCCGTTTCAACTTGTGCCGTCGCACGTTCGTCTGATGCGACATCTGGATGAAACGGACGGTGCTGAAAATCAGTCGCCGCGCACGCTCACGGTTCAACAGATGAAGGATGAGCGGGATGGATGCTCCTATCGCACCCGCTATTGCAAAAGAGGCTGTTAAAAAAGTCAAGCCAAACATTGTATTCCTTTTATTGGCTGTCAGTTATCAGTTATCGGTTGTCAGTTAAGAGGAGAACTTATGTTAATCAAAACCCTCTTTTACCGAGAACTAAAAACAGAAGGGCGATACTCCATTCTTGTATCGTTTAGGACTTACGCATTTCCTCTTAAAGTCCCCCTGATAAGGGGGTTAAATACAACGAAATACTCTCACTGCGAGGCAACACGCGCATTCCGTGTTGATTCATGCGATCTGCATTCCTAACCGCACCGGCATCGTTAGGAAATTACTGAATTATGGTGAAGCCTATAAATAAGTGGACATCTTTGTAGCATAAACTGTTAGTTTGTGCCAGTGTGAATGCCCGTTAGCAGCATTCACACTGTTTGAGAATGTCTAATTAATTCTGAAATCTACTATAAATACTTAATCTTCATGTAACCGCGCCGAGTTCTATCCATAAACTGTGTGTACTCAAAAACCCTCTTGAGTCCCAGAGGGTTTATTTGCTGGGGTGTTTCTTCAGTATCTGTGTAGAAACATGTATCAACCAAAATCCAGGTTTCCCCAGAGGGGCGGCATCTGTAGAAACGCTCCCACAAAACACCGTAAAAAACCACTAAATTTACGCTCTGAATGCCATAGCCCGGTAGGGGCGGTTTGCAACCGCACCATAGGTGTAAATTTAGCGGTATTCCAGGTCCGGTAGGTTCGGTTTCCTAACCGAACCGGACTTATCCCAACCCAGGCCTCGGTTTCTTGTTTAGCGGAAAACCTTGTTTAGCAGACGCTGCAGCTGAAGGTTTTCGCGGACGATCCGATGCGGTTAGGAAACCACATCTACCGGCCTGGGATATTCAGCACATAACTCTTTTCTTAAATTGACACTTATGGGGCGGTTTGCAACCGCACCGGACCTTATAGAAAACATCCCACGAATTACCCGATTAAATTCTTAAACTTCATGAGGGGTGCTATATCTATAAATAGGCAACTTGCGTTATGTTAATCAAAACCCTCTTTTGCCGAGAACTATAGTAAAGTTTAGAATTAAATAGACACTTCTGCAGTCCCCCGGTAGGCACGGTTTCCTAACCGTGCCGGTGCAAAGTGTCCCATTAATTCTGGGATCCACTATAAAAACAGAAGGGCGATACTCCAGTCTTGTATCGTTGAGAGACACCTCCACACAATTGTTCGTGTGGTACTATCAAATTAGAGGACTCCTTGCCGCTTGGCGAGATAAGAAGCGAGTGCCAGATCAATCGGGGTTGCTGTTGTTATCATATTGTAATCAATATCCGCCTGCCGGAGTGCGAGCCGATAGGTATCAAGAAAGTCGTTGAAATTGCTCAGATAACTCTCACGAATCGCTTGCGGAGTTGTGATAATCTCAGCGTCGCTTTCTGAATCAATAAACCGGATAAGTGCGTCTGAACTTCGTCCTGTCTCAAAGTTAGCAAACTCAAGTTCCTGTTGTGCGAGAACGTGGAATACGACGACTTCGTGTCCTTCATAGCGGAGATGTTCTAATCCGGCGATGACCTCCTCATGATTTTCATCGTAGAGATCCGAGACGAAGATGACCAACCCGCGTTTGGTAAGACGTTCGGCGATTTGATGCAGCGGTGTTCCCATCCGTGTGTTTTTTGTTGTCTGTAATGCCTCCAGCGTGAGCAAAATCGAGTGTAAATGTGATGTACTACTTCGCGCCGGTAGGTACTGCCGAAGCACATCATCAAAGTAGGCGAACCCGACCGCATCCCGTTGCTTCGCCATAAAATACGCGAGTGATGCCATGAGAAAACTCGAATATCGCAACTTCGTTAGGCTTGGTGTCCCCGCGCCGGTTCCCTCTGTAGTCGCATCGTTTGTCTGCTCATCATCCGTAGGATGCGCCATAGACTCGCTCGTATCCAAGAGCAGGTAACAATTAAGATTCGTCTCCTCCTCAAATTGCTTAATATAGTACCTGTCAGTGCGGGCATAGGCTTTCCAATCTATATGTTTGGTATCATCTCCCGGCATATATTGTCGGTATTGTGAGAATTCAACACTAAACCCGTGATACGGGCTTTTGTGGAGCCCTGAGATAAAACCTTCAACAACGCATTTCGCGATTAATTCAAGATTCCGATTCGAGCGAGGATTGTTGGATTTAAAAATGTGCGTCCGGCTGTTGAACTCTGTTGCATCTGTACCCTCTCAATAGGGAATGGTTATAAGTTATCAGTTAAAGAGGTTTTTGATTTTAGTAGTTTTCAGTTGTCAGTGGAATAGTTATACCAAATTAACCCCATTTGTAGCGCGAGGTCCCTGTGCCTCGCAAGGCTCACTTGATCAAAAGACTTCTAATCACGTTAATTGGGTATTATAAGTTAAGAGGGCAATCTAATTCATCAAGTCTTTCTCTTAACTGACAACTGAAAGATTTTTCGCAGAAAAATCGTACTGAAAACTGATAGCCATTTATTGCTTTCTCAAAATAAGGAGCGTAAGGTCGTCAAACTGATCCGCTTCTCCCTGGAATTCCATGACTGCATTGTGAAGGTACTTGATGATAGCCTCGGCATGTTCATCCTTGCATGCTTTTGATGCCTCTACAAGTCGATCCTCCTCATAGTAATCGTCTTCAATGTTGACGGTTTCTGTAACACCATCTGTATAAAATACAATGACATCACCACTCGCGAGTTGGACATGCTCAGCGTCATATTCGGCAATGCCTGGAACCATATCATTCGGAAACATGCCGAGTGGGATACCACCGACATCCTCACCTAACCATTTGTAGGTGCCATCTTTTCTGACGAGCAGCGGCGGATTATGCCCCGCATTGAGCGTCGTGAGTATATCCGTTTTAGGGTCAAGATGGCTGTAGAAGAAGGTAGCATATTTCTCTTCTGTACCACTCGCGTAAAGCAGCGAGTTCAGGATCATCGCCATCTCGGTGATTTCAGCGTACAAGGCAGCTTGATTCAGTACCTCTTGCTCCAAACTTTTCGCGCGCGACAATTCCGAGATGAGACCTGCGCGGAGCGTTGCCATGAGCAGCGCCGCTTGCATTCCCTTTCCAGAGACATCGGCGATTGCGAGTCCCCAATGTCCGGTAGGTAAGGCGATACAATCAAAATAGTCGCCACCGACAGGACCGCGGGGTTCATAATGTCCGGCGACCTCGTATCCGGGGATGTCTGGCAGCGTATCAGGGATCAGGTTCACTTGGATTTTGCGCGCCTCCTCCATTTCAGCTTGCAACTGACGGGCATCAAGTGCCTCCTGATGGAGTTGCGCATTCTCAATAGCGACGCCTCCCTGTTTTGCGAAGGAGTCAAGTAGGATTTCATCTTCATCCGTAAACGCCGTAATTCTGCCGCCACGTTCCTCTTTGTCACCAACGACAAGGACCCCCAAGATGTCGCCATCACGTCCAGGAATAGGGACAGCCATCAAATTTTTGCCGCCAAAGAGGGTATCGAATTCAGGCAGACAGTGCCCCGGAATTCCTTCTCTAACGACAGATTTCAACACGTCTGCGGATGTCGCTTCTTCAGATACAGCGGTGTCCTCACCATAAGAAATAACGAGTCCGTTCGTACCATCATGCGCTGTGCTATTTTCAACCAAGGTCTCTGGAAATGCATAGTGCATTTCGAGTTCCTGTCGATCAGTGTCCGTGAGCATGAGCGCACCAGCGTTAGCGTCAAGGAGTGAGACAGCTTGGTGTACCACCTGTTCCGCAGCCGCCTCTGGTTCAAGCAGTTGACAAATTTGCGGCGCACTTTCTGCGAGCATGAACAACCGAAACTTCTCGCTCTGAATACCCTCTACCATCTGTGAATAGGCAATCGCAATCGAAATTTGGTGCGCAAGGATTGTCAGTAACTCCTTTTCCCAGGTCTCTAATGCGTCCCTTGCCAAAAATTTGCCGAGACCAATCATTCCCAAAAATTCATCTTGAATTTTTAGCGGAACCCAAAGACGTATATCAATCGTTTCGGAAAGTTCGGCACTCCGAGCGAAGAATTGTTTAAGGGATTCTGGAGGTGTAGTGTTCTCTATGAGCGGATGTTTCAGTAATTCTTCTAACTCGTCAGCTTCAATAGGAATGGGCGAGAAGGTTTCGTCGGGTGTCGCTGCAACGACATCAAGATTTTGCGCCGTCTGATGGTGACGCAGTATTGCCCCACAGCTGACCTGCAAGGTCCCCAGCGTAATGCGGAGATAGGTTTTGCTCGAATGATTGAAATTACCGTGTCCGGAGATTAGCGTTTTGCCCAAATTTTCCAATTCAGATAGACTGAATATGAGCCGCTCCATCGTCTGTTCTGCGGTGCTTTGCGTTTTATGGGCTTGCAAACTGTCTCCTAAAGGCTTACTCGGGTCTTTCATGGTGTTAAATCCAACAATCGGTTTCTAATTGTATTATATCTGTTACTACAAAAATATACATAATATGAGAACAGGGGTTACCAAAAATACCCTACAAAATCTAAGCAAAACAAATTTTAATCTACAATTCGATCAAAACGTGTTTCTCAGAAAAAAGCCTATAGATTCGCAATAGCAGATTCTTCATCCGGGAAGATGCCTGCGTATTTAGCAATCGCCATCATGCGAAACGTTCGTTCTTGCGTAGCGGACAATCCACAGAAATTCAAGGTGCCTTCACGTTCGTCAAGTGCCTCTATGATTTCAATAAGTATGGATATACCGATACTGTTAATAAGTGTTGTTTTTTCAAGGTTGATAACAAGTTGTGTGTAACCATTCTGAATGAGTTCCTGTGCTTTTTCGGAGAGTTTTTCTCCGAGCGCATCATTCAGATATCCAGACGTCTCAATTACCGCGTGCTCTTGTGCCTCGCGAATTTGAATATCGAATTTGTTCAACAAATCGCTTTCCTCCTTAAGTTCTTGACATGGACTTGCGAACCGACCATACAACAGAACAGTGATACGAGAAAAAGGTGCCGTTTAACAGCACATTTGAAAACAGGCCCATGAATTATCCAAGACAGGCTCAATAGTGTGTTACCTGCATAGCGACAACGACACAAAGACCTATTGCGGTGCCTTCCTTTTTGTGAAGCTAACTGTGTACCGTTAGGACCGCTCTCTATAATCACCTCATCCATCAGAGCTTTAATAATTTGCAAGCCTCTCCCGCGCTTACGCAAATCGGCGTGTAGCCCTGGGTTACCCAGTAACCGGCTACCATCTAATGTATCCGTTGTTATACCAACGCCTCGGTCGGTGATAGTGACCTGTAACTGATCGTCCGTAACTAAAAACTGAATATGCACTTCCTTATCATCACTTTGGCTATGTTCAGAAGCGTTGATACAAGTCTCGATGATTGCGAGTTGAATCTCTTCAACAGCGTCCTCGTTGAAGTCCTTCAATTCAGCAAGGACAGAGCCAGTTTTCGCCGCGGCAAGTTCCATATCAGGATACATAGGTATCGTGAGGAGTACTTTGTGTTCATCTGACACGCTATTTTACCTCCTTGCTATGGCTCGTAGTTATATAGGAAACCTACAAAATTCGTCTAAGTATCTGCTTTCCGTGGATCCAATGACTGCGAAAAATTTAAATAAAGTTAAGCTATCTTACTATATTTTTTCAAATTATGTCAACATTTTTATTTATTCAGTTGTCAGTTTCAGCAATCGGTTTCCATCAGTTTTTTAGGATTTACGCATTCCCTCTTAAAGTCCCCCTGATAAGGGGGATTTAGGGGGTTTAAAATACGGAAATTGCCGCTTTTTGCGTCTAAATGTCCGATATTTGCTCAATTTGCGTAAGTCCTGTTTTTGTTAGTGGTCAATCATCAATAATCGAAGTTTCATCCCCTTCCCAGTTAACCCAGGCCCCAGTAGGTGCTGTTTTGCGACATACCAGACGTGTAAATTTAGTGGTCATCCAGGCCCGGTAGGTTCGGTTTCCTAACCGAACCGGACTTATCCCAACCGAGTCTTCGGTTTCTCCTTTAGCGGAACCCCTATTTAGCAAACGCTGCAGCTGAAGGTTTTCGCAGACAATCCGATGCGGTTAGGAAACCACATCTACCGGCCTGGGATATTCAGCGCATAACTCCTTTCTTAAATTGACACCTATGGTGCTGTTTTGCGACATACCAGACGTGTAAATTTAGTGGTCATCCAGGCCCGGTAGGTTCGGTTTCCTAACCGAACCGGATTTTAACAGAAATCTTGTATACCGCGAGCCACCTCTTGAGTCCCAGAGGGTTTATTTCCTTGGGTGTTTCTTCAGAATCTGTGTAGAAACGTGTATCAAATAAAGAGTAAGTCTCCCCAGAGGAGCGGCATCTGTAGAAACGCTGCCACAAAATACCGTGAAAAACCCTAAACTGAATAACCCTGCTCTTCAGAACTCAGACAGTGTAATACCCATCTTCTACGCTACAGGCTTCCACTGATTTCCCACTAAGACGTTTTCAGGAAACACATATCTTCGTTTCGTCAATAATCCAGCGAGCATCTGCCACTCGAGCGGATGCCTCTGATGGTTCTGGTTGATAGGTCGCAAATTTCACCATATCACAATTGGCAAGTAACTGTTGGACACGCGCAACACACTGCGTGCCTATCTGTGCACTCAGCATAGTGTGAAGCAGTGCAGTAGTCGTCAACTCCAGTGCTGGAATGCGATACCGCGCACTGATGTATTCGCGGAGCACATAAGCAATTTGGGTATGATACGTCTCCATGTCTCCACGCTTTAGCAAGTCGGATGTTTCAAGCGCAGCCAGCTGTTCGTATGCCACCGCGTGCGGTAGTGGTGCAGCTACTTCTTCGTCTTCGGATACCGGTAAGGGCTGCGGACGTTTTCGGAGATAGAACCACACCGAAACGGTTATGAACCCGAGTATCGCCGCGCCACCAATGAAATAGAGCAGTACGGATTGCGGCACCTCCAGTGGCGGTTTGATGTCGCGCAAACTTTGCCCGTCCACTGCTCCCTGCATAAGAATTTGTGTAAGTACAGACATACTTCCTGCAAAAAGGTGCGATATACACTCAAAAACGCAGTGAACCCAACTTCATACCGTCATAGTCTCGGAAACCGCGAAAACGTTAGGTTTCACTCGGTCTCTGGTTGATGCAACATGTATCGAGAGCACCGCATTTTTCTATTGCTTTTCAGGGGGTTTGATGGAGTCCGTTCAACCCGGGGTCCCATAGCGACTAACGTATGGGACCTACGATGTCTATGATGAGGTTCTTCTTAAATTGACACCTATGGTGCAATATACATAGGACTTACGCAGTTACTTTGTAATACCAAATTAACCCCATTTGTAGCGCGAGGTCCCTGTGCCTCGCAAGGCTCACTTGATCAAAAAACTTCTAATCAAGATAAGTGGGTATAAGACCAAATTAACCCCATTTGTAGCGCGAGGTCCCTGTGCCTCGCAAGGCTCACTTGATCAAAAACTTCTAATCAGATAAGTGGGTATAGACACAAATTAACCCCATTTGTAGCGCGAGGTCCCTGTGCCTCGCAAGGCATCACTTGATCAAAAAACTTCTAATCAAGATAAGTGGGTATAAGACCAATTACACATTTGTAGCGCGAGGTCCCTGTGCCTCGCAAGGCTCACTTGATCAAAAAACTTCTAATCAAGATAAGTGGGTATATACAAAATTAACCCCATTTGTAGCGCGAGGTCCCTGTGCCTCGCAAGGCTCACTTGATCAAAAAACTTCTAATCAAGATAAGTGGGTATAAGACCAAATTAACCCCATTTGTAGCGCGAGGTCCCTGTGCCTCGCAAGGCTCACTTGATCAAAAAACTTCTAATCAAGATAAGTGGGTACTATAGTTTGGACAATTTTAGAAATAGGCAAAGGTCTCCGCTGAGAGCCCTCTACCGTAGCATAGACTGTCAGTCTGTGCCTCCAGCGCATAGACTTGTTAACAAACACGGACGCGCATCGGCGATATTCGGTTATTTTCCTGTGAGTTTCCCAGACACGCGAACTCAGAGAAAAAGGTATTGCGTCTCTAAGAAAGCACAGACCCAGCGGAGACCCCGAATGTGTAAGACCGCGCGCCTGGCGGGGTCAAAGCCCCAGGGGAGCGAAAGGTGTATCCGAAAATACACTTTATAGCGGTACCGGTTCCCTTGTGTTGAAACCAACGACTCACAGGGAAATCCAAAAAACTGTCCAAACTATAGTAATTGGGTATAAGACCAAATTAACCCTATTTGTAGCGTGAGGTCCCTGTGCCTCGCAATGCTCACTTGATCAAAAGACTTCTAATCAAGCTAAGTGGGTATAAGACCAAATTAACCCCATTTGTAGCGCGAGGTCCCTGTGCCTCGCAAGGCTCACTTGATCAAAAAACTTCTAATCAAGATAATCTTCTAATCAAGCTAAGTGGGTATAAGACCAAATTAACCCCATTTGTAGCGCGAGGTCCCTGTGCCTCGCAAGGCTCACTTGATCAAAAAACTTCTAATCAAGCTAATCTTCTAATCAAGCTAAGTGGGTATAAGACCAAATTAACCCCATTTGTAGCGCGAGGTCCCTGTGCCTCGCAAGGCTCACTTGATCAAAAGACTTCTAATCAAGCTAAGTGGGTATAAGTCCCCCTGATAAGGGGGATTTAGGGGGTTAAAAATCAAAAAACCTCGCGCAGCGTGCTAAATTTGCGTAAGTCCTGATACAATCAGATATACCCTAATCCACAAGTATTTCTCGCGCCATATACGGCTCAATGACTATCGACTTCGGTGCAGTTGGGCATGCATACTGACACACCCCACATCCTGTACATCCGGATTCAATCACCTCTACAACACCATCTGTCGTGAGGTGAATCGCATCTTCTCCAATAGGACACGTATCAATGCAATAGGTGCAAGCCACATCCTTCGTACGGAGACAGGTTTCACCGTTGAAAACTGCCAAACCTATTTTAATGTCTTCGGCATAAACGGGCTGCAAGGCACCGCTTGACAGACGTACATGCATGCCAATGACTCGCAGATAACGCAGGGTTGTTCTTCAGGATCAATGTAAGGTGTGTTGGCGAGATCAGGCTGCGCACTTTCCAAAGGGAAAATCGCATTTGCGGGACAGTTTTTGACGCAGTTACCACACCGATGACACTTCTCCAAGAATTCCGCTTCAGGCAACGCGCCAGGCGGACGCAAGAGATTGCCTCTACTCGGTGTTTCAACAGGCACATGCTCACTTACCGTGTCATCCAGAAATTCGGCGACCGGTTGCATGAGTTGATTCAGGGCTTCCTTGAAAAAGCCACGTCTCCCTGTTTCACGAGCCATTCTACGGTTATCCTTGAAAATCGTGCGGCACTCTCGCACCTAAGCGACTATTCAGTGGGTTTAGGGATCCGATAACAACATCTATGGCTTCCTTGCATAAGATGCTCTTCTCGAACAATCTTCACACCTAAGGATTGACGGAAAAGTGCCAATTCAATCTCGCAGACGTGTGGATATTCTTGCGCAATGACCGCGATAGGACAGTTATGTTCGATTAAGGCGTAGTCGTCCTCATTCTCGTCGAAGCGTGCCATGTATCCCTCTTCATCACGGATACGCGCAAGTTCCTTGACGCGCTCACCCAACGTTTTGCCTTCAAGCCGTAATTGATACGTCTCCAATTGCGCCTTCATACGCTCACGGAAGACTTTGTTGATGAAACCGGGACCGTTAAACTTTGCCACCTCATGCATCAACCCAACAGCAAAGTTAGCATAAGTCGTCGGAAAGAGACCATTCGCTTCATCTGTTAATTGATAAACGTGCGGCGGGCGACCACGGCCCCGCTTTTCTTGGTAGTGTTCAACCAATCCCTCTGCTTCAAGTATAGCGAGGTGTTGTCGGACTCCCATCTGACTGATATGCAAGGCATCTGTCAGTTGACCGACAGTCATGCTAGCGCGCATTTTCAGCAATTGCAGGATTCGCATTCGGGTTTCGCTCATTTCACAATTCACGGGATTTCCTCGTAATCGTTATATGGAGTGAATTCTTATAGGCTAATGACAATGATTTATATTCTTTACAACATTATAAAACGAGAACTTACGCAGTTGCTTCGTAAGTCCTAAAAACATTATACCACAGTTGCATATTACAATTCAAGGATTTAAAACAAATTTATCCAAAGGCAGTCAGTTCTCCCTTAATTGCCATTTGCCTAAGAGACTCCTCCCTGTAGGAGCGAACTCCGATTCGCGACTCTTTTGCTGTAGGAGCGAACTCCGATTCGCGACTCTTTTGCTGTAGGAGCGAACTCCGATTCGCGACTCTTCCCTGTAGGAGCGAACTCCGATTCGCGACTCTTCCCTGTAGGAGCGAACTCCGATTCGCGACTCTTCCCTGTAGGAGCGAACTCCGATTCGCGACTCTCCGATTCGCGACTCTTTTGCTGTAGGAGCGAACTCCGATTCGCGACTCTTTTGCTGTAGGAGCGAACTCCGATTCGCGACTCTTTTGCTGCTTCTGCGAATTTATCCAAAAGCAGTCTGTTCTCAGCGATCAGTGAAATAGCAACACAGAAATTGCTTCTACAAGAAAGAGCCTACGATCGGTAAATTAAAATTACCGGAAAACTGAATGCTTCTACGAAAAAAGGTTGCCATTTTTCAACAAACTGGTGTATACTATGGGTATGAAAAACAGCGATGTGACACAATCGGCAGCTAACAGGAGCAGTTGCTAGAACGCTCAAATTCTAAATAATTCTATGTTTTTCATGACATTTCAATTGGAATAGAGTCTATTTATATGACTATATGGCGAGGACATCTCTCCTGCATGTGAGCGCGGTCTCCTTGCTAACCGACTCTGAGAAGCGGTAAAAGCATCGGATACGAAAACCCCAATGGCATTACTACCACACAAAATAGCATTGCGAGCGACGGATAAGCATAGCGCATGGTTTTCGCAACAATGCGGTTATGCGAGATTCGCATATAACTATGCCCTCTCGGACTTCAAGGACGGTCTGTCTCAGGAAGAATGGCGTTCGCGTATAGAGTTGAATAACCGTTTCAATGCTGTGAAATACGAGAAGTTTGACTGGTGCAAGGCACAGGATCAGCACGCTGCGGTGTATGGGATTATCCATCTCGGAGATGCTATTGAACGCTGGAAGTCGGGACAAAACCAGTTCCCGAAGTATAAAAAACGTTCCCAGCGCCAGTCATACACGGTTGAAGGTGCGAAGGTCAAAGGCAAACGTATCAGGGCTATTTAGTTTTCGGTTTTTAGCCCGATTTTGGACACCCCAGGCCCGGTAGGCGCGGTTTGGAACCGCGCCGGACTTGAAAAAGAGGATCCAAAAATTTAGACAATCCGAGAATTTGTTTAAAACTAAATGCCCCTGAGAGCAAGGCAGAGACACTTGGCGTGAAAGTCGTAGAGGCACCGCAGTTTTTTGCTTCAAGTAAAACGTGTAGCCACTGCGGACATAAGAAAGAAGCATTATCGTTAGCAGAGAGAGAGTATCACTGCGAAGCTTGCGGTTTCATAGCAGATCGTGATGTCAATGCTGCTATCAATCTAAGAACCCTCGCCATCGGTTCGGTGGAGAGTCTAAACGCCTGACGGAGTCCGTGTAAGACCTCGTTTGGAGGCAGTGGACGTTGAAGCAGGAACACTAAAACAAGATATGTCTGCTTTGGTGTAGATATATCCAGTTTTGAAGGAACAGAACGTGGAAAATGCAACACGAACTCACCACAGAACAAATTGATTTTTATCAGGAAAACGGATTTCTCGTCATTGAGAACTTCCTTGATACCGACGAACTCGAAGAATGGCGGCGATGCACCGATGAATCTGTCGAAGAACGCCTCGGCACCTCCCTTGAACACATGACAAACCAGTTGGATCCATCTAACTTTTATGCGCGGGTCTTTACGCAATGCCTCCGCTTGGCAGATTCACACACAGGCATGCGGAAACTCGTACACGACCCAAAAATCGGAAAGATGGCAACACAACTCGCAGGTGTTGACGGGATGCGTATATGGCACGACCAAGCACTGATTAAGCCGCCGTCCGGGAATCCCACAGCATGGCACCTCGATGTCCCCTACTGGTCATTTGACTCACGGGACGCGGTTTCGTTCTGGGTCGCGTTGGACGATGCTACCCTCGCGAACGGCTGTATGTGGTACCTACCCAGTACCCATAAAACAGCACGCTTGGATAACGTCGGCATCGGTGAAAACATAGGTGCACTGTTTAACGTGTACCCGGAATGGAAGGAATTTGAACCGCAATCTGCACCCTGCCCAGCAGGTTCTATGGTATGGCACAACGGGTTAACAGCACACGGTGCAGGCGCGAACATGACATTCTCGTATCGCCGAGCGATGACGTGTGGTTTTATGCCTGATGGATGCACCTTCAACGGAAAGAAAAACATCTTGCCTGAACCCTATTTTAGTTCGCTCGAAATTGGCGATGTACTTGACAATAACACCCAGAATACACTTGTCTGGCATAAGGATTGGGAAACACAATAGGCGTGCATTGTGAAAGATGCTGTGTGAACCTAAATCCCTCATAGCTGATAACTAATACCATTTCTGAATAACCGTTTCTCATTAACGAAAACCGGTTCGTAGTGGCGCAATTCATTGCGCCTCTTACATGCGGAAACCTCATAGAGTTTCAAAATCTCTGAAATGCGAATTTATTTTCAGATTTGGTATGATAACCATTAAAAAGGAGAATCGAAATATGGCGAAACAGCCAAATATCGTCCTAATGGGAGTTGACTCGCTCCTCGCAACACACATGAGTTGTTACGGGTATCACCGACTGACAACTCCACATATTGATCGGTTTGCTGAGGGTGGAACCCTCTTTGAGAAAACCTACAGTCCGCACGTTCCAACAACGAGTGCTTATGCCTCTATGCTGACCGGATTAGATACGTTCAGCACACAAGTGGTCGCGTTACGTCACCGAGGACCACTTCATGAAGGGGTTAAAACATTGGCAGAAATCCTCCGTGACGCTGGCTACGATACGACTTGCGTCGGATTCGGCGAACCGAGTGGGCGTGGGTTTGATACCTATCTTGATTTTTCTGGATGGGGTCCCGACGAAACCGGACGTAGCCCAAAAGCGGAAAACCTCAACAAAACGACCATCCCAGAACTGAATCGGTTGATCGACCAGAGCGACGAAAAACCGTTTTTCCTGTTCTTGCGTCACATGGATCCGCACTCCCCTTACCTACCACCTGCACCTTATGAACGGATGTTCTATCACGGTGATGAGTGCGATCCGAGTAACAAATCTATGGAACCGGTGATGGCGTTTAAACCGTTTTGCGACTATTTCGCCTCTTGGATGCCACAAGGAATTTACCGACAAGGATTACGTCATCGCGCAATACGACGGCGCGATCGCTTACATGGATGCGTGTATTCAGAGGCTTTTCAATGCCCTTGAAGCACGTGGTGTGATGGATGAGACCATCATCGTTCTCAACGGCGATCACGGTGAAACCCTCTATGACCATGAGTGCTGGTTCGACCACCATGGAATTTACGATGTCACCTTGCACGTACCGCTTATTATCCGCTATCCAGGTCGTGTACCTGCTGGAGAACGGGTCTCAGGATATAACCAACACAAAGACCTCGTACCGACGCTCCTCGAATTAGCGGACATTGAAACCGACATTGATTTTGATGGCAAAAGCCTTACCGCGTTGATCAGCGGCGAGATAACTTCTTACGATAGTGAGTTCTATATCACGGAATGCACGTGGATGCGCAAGCACGGTTGGCGGACTCCTGAATGGAAACTCATCGTCGCGCTTGAACCCGACTTCCATTTCAAGCCCCCTGTTGAACTCTACAACCTCATCCAAGACCCCGATGAGAACAACAACCTCGCTGACAAACACCCTGACATCGTCAATGTTCTCGAAACACGCATGAAAAGCTGGATCCTCCAACGAGAACAGGAGACAGGGCTGACGAACCCGATCATGACGCAGGGCGACTGGCACGGGCATAAAGGGATCGGTCCATTCAAGACCTCCGAACAGGCGTACAATACGATGCACATCGGGAACCCGGGCGAAGCCGCACGTTTACAAGCGAAACCCAAAGACGAATAGCCATCAGTCGTCAGTTATCAGCAGTCAGTAAAGAGAGGTCTGATTAATCAGAAACTTCTTACCGACTACTGATAACTGATAACCGATAACTGTTAAGAAAGGAAACTGAATGCCAGATTATAGACGAGATGAAGTTTTAGGACGACTGAAGACAGATTGGATCGAGGAAAACATTTGCTTGCTGTCGGTGCCGGAACAGGCATCACAGCGAAATTTGCCGAGCAGGGAGGCGCAGACCTAATCGTAATTTACAACTCCGGTCGCTACAGGATGTCAGGCTTTGGCTCCTGCGCAGGATTGTTGGCTTACGGTGATGCGAATGCCATCGTCATGGAGATGGGCGAACGCGAGGTGTTACCTGTCGTCAAAGAGACACCCGTTATCGCTGGGGTCAACGGCACAGACCCGACGCGCCGGATGAGCAACTTCCTCAAACAGGTCCGCGATGTCGGCTTTGACGGCGTTAATAACTTCCCACCGTCGGTGTGATTGATGGCACCTTTCGGTTAACACTCGAAGAAACAGGATGGGGTTTCTACAAAGAAGTCGAGACGATCGGCATCGCACACGAGATGGATCTTTTCACAATCGTCTACGTCTTCAATCCTGAAGATCTGAGAACATGGCAAAAGTCGGTGCAGATGTTATCATCGCGCACATGGGCACCACAATAGGCGGCACTATCGGTGCGGAAACCGCTTTCACACTTGAGGGCGCGGCAGTGCCGGTGCCAAGAGATCTGCGACGCCGCACAATCGGTGAATCCAGATGTTCTCTGCCTCGCGCACGGCGGTCCCATCTCAAAGGCACCGGAAGCGGCATTTATCAACGAGAAGACGGACACCGTCGGTTTCGTCGGGGCTTCCAGTATCGAACGGTTCGCCTGTGAAGAGAGTATCCCCCGGGTCACTGCTTCATTTAAGGAGTGAGCCGGATCGCGCAAATTACAGTCTATAGGTTGGGTTGAACGCAGTAAAACCCAACCTACTAAATAACCCAAGTTGCTACTAACGGATTTTGGGCGTTTCAACACGGTTTTCAGGCCCTTTCTCCACCCCAGAGGGGTGATATGTCTATAGAAAAAGGTATATCAACGTCCTGCACTCCAGCGGAGTGCTATGTGAGTAAATAGGTGGCAACTTGCGTTCCTAAATAGTAAATTGAAAATGAAGGTACAATAGAGATGGCAGAATCAACTTACAATAATAAGGGACTTTTTTCTACTTATCATCTCGAAAAAATAATAATGGATCAGACATCGGATGAATTGGAATCGACGTATGAGCAGATTAAACAACGCTATGCTTCCATTGCTGAATTTGCTGATAATCTGAATGAACCACAAACAGAAGAAAAATTTATCCGTCCTGTCCAGAAAATCCTTGGACACACTTTTGGAGTGCAACCGGTGCTACGCACATCACAAGGCACAAAGCAGCCGGATTATGCCTTTTTTGCTGGGCAAGAGGCATTGGCCCAAGCACATATGCAGATTAATACCAACGCTTTCTTTAACACGGCAATTGCTATTGGTGATGCCAAAGCATGGGGACAGGAGCTCGACAGAAAACTAGATGGCTCAGGGGATCCGTTTTCTAATAGCAATCCTAACTACCAAATTGATTTCTATATTCGTACCTCAGAGCTCACGTGGGGAATTCTCACCAACGGGAAATTATGGCGCCTTTATCACCGCGATACGAGTTATAAATTAGATTGTTTTTATGAAGTTGACCTTGAAAAGATACTGATCAATGAGGATACAGAAGCGTTTCGTTATTTTTACTATTTTTTTCGGAGCGATGCGTTCGCACCGGATACCTCTAATCAATCTTTTCTGGATGATGTGTTGTCAGGCAGTGTCCACTATACCATCTCAGTGTCGGATGATCTCGGGGACAAGATATATTTGGCATTGGAGGAACTTATCAACGGATTTCTAACCTATTCTGATAATAACTTGACCACTTCTGATATGGATACGATCCATGAAAATTGCCTAATCTTGCTTTATCGCTTGTTGTTTATTCTATACGCCGAAAGTCGTGGACTGCTACCGCTTGAAAATGCGGAATATAAGTCCGAATACAGTCTGGAAATGCTTGCCACTGATATACATAGCAAATTAGATAAAAATTCTACCATTCCTGAGTTCCGAAGTGATTATTGGACCCGTCTCCAAAACCTGTTTGATCTAATTGACAAAGGATGGGCAGAGCATATCCCACAGTATAACGGGGGGCTCTTCAACGTAACACGCCACGGATTTCTGAAAGAGAAAAAAATCAGCAACGATGTGCTTGCCAAGGTCATCAATATATTAACCACCAGAACAACCAACCGAGAACGTATCACTTACCAAGATTTGGCAATTCAGCACTTGGGCAATATCTATGAAGGACTGCTTGAATATGAACCGACTGTGCAAAGTTCTTCTGAAAGAGTTCAGTTAACAAAAGACAAAAGCAAAAAGAAGGCAAGCGGGAGTTATTACACCTCCGATGCAATTGTGCGTTCAATGGTTGAAAACACGCTAGCTCACTTTGTGAACGCAAAACTTTTGAGGAGATCCTTCGGCTTAAGTGCTGGATCCAGCGATGGGCAGTGGGTCATTTCCTTGTTGGTGTTATTGATCATCTAGCTTTAGAACTTGCGACACATCCCAATGCTCCACCTATGACGACTGGGGACACCGACACAGAAATTGCATATTGGCGTAGACATGTTGTTGAAAACTGCATCTATGGCGTGGACATCAACCCAATGGCGGTGGAATTAGCAAAAGTAGCCCTCTGGCTCCACACAGTAGCGAAAGGTAAACCGCTTTCGTTTTTAGATCACCATATCCAATGTGGAAACTCGCTTATTGGTGCAAACATTGCAGATCTTGCCAACCTACCGGTCCTGAAGAAATCCCGTCGTACTGACGAAGCAACTCAACCACACTTAAGATGGATTTTGGATTTACCGATACCGTCTCGGAAGCAGTCGGACATTACCTTGTTATTGAGAAGATGGAGAGTCAAACTGCGGGTGATATCCATGTGATGGAGCAGGAATTAGAGCAGGCACAGCAAACTTTGAGCAAGCACAAAGAAATTGCGGATATCTGGTTGAGTGTTCATTTTGGAAATAACGTTGCACGCAATAATTATCACAATGCACTCAAAGCATTGGGATCTCGGCAGACAAATGTAAATATCTCTACCAGTTTATCAAGTTATCGGGAAGCACAAAGGTTAGCAGAACACTATCGTTATTTTCATTGGGAGATTGAATTTCCGGAAGTATTTCGTGACGAATTTGGAAATGGACTCGAAAATTCAGGCTTTGACGCAATTGTTGGCAATCCACCGTATGGTGCGGAACTTGACTCAAGCGAGAAAAAATGGCTAAAACACAAGCAAAAGAAACGAGAAATTGGACCAGTGCTGCGTTTTTCATAGATACTGCTAAGAATCGTTTGATGAAATCAGATGGCGTGCTTGCTTTTATCGTACCAAAATCCCTGTTATTCGTTGAAAATTGGCATAGTTTGTTGTTCGCACTGTTGGGAAAAACACGGGTTCTGGTCGATGTTGAAGCCTCTTCCAAAAATGTTAAACTGGAGCAGGCGATTTTTGTCTACGATACCTGTTACACGGAAAATTTTTATACAGCGCGTAAATTTATTGATGAGACGTGGGTTAGAAAGACCCACAATCTGCGCTACACCCACATACGAAGCAGTTTCAAGCGTGGATATGTGATGTCTCCGCTGAGGAGATTCAACTCGGTTTAAAGCTAAGCCAAATCGGGATGTTTATGCGGGACGTTTCCAAAACAAAGCGAGGTTTGCCATCACGAAAATTGCTAAAAACCGTTGGTGACATTCCTGTCGTTGAAGGAAGGAACATAAATCGTTACGGGATAGATGGTGTTGAAGGTTTTATAAATTCCGAAGATTTGGATTCCTCTAATGACACAGATGGTGACACAGGTAATGGCACAGATCAATTTTTGCGACAACCGAAGGTGATGTCACAGAAGATGATAGCACATCTTCAGAATCCTAAGCCACATATCAAAATTATTGCAACAGTTGATCAAACAGGCGATATTTTGAGTCTAGCTACTGTCGTAAATACTGTCCTCACCGATGAAAACTTTACCCCGATTTTTATTTCAGCTATCCTGAATTCATCCTTGATAAATTGGTATGTTTATAAGTTCGTTTTCTGTGGTGCTGTGAGAACAATGAATTTCGACAACTATTATGTCGGCAAAATCCCTATACCTATTGTAACACCAGAAGACAGCAACCTATTGTTGATCTCGCAAAACGGATCATAGGCAGCGGGCGAAGTGGAAAATCCGTCGGCTAATTGTTCGTAGAAGAACGAAGGATCGAAAGAAGGATTGATAAGCGAGTCTATGACTTGTATAGACTAACGGACACAGAGGTTCAGACTGTGAAATCATCAATTGGACAGCATAGGAAAAGTTGAATTTTTCTAATCGGCGTGGTAATACAATAGTTTGGACAGTTTTTGTCCGTTTTTCATACGAGTTTCACACATCACGGAACTTAGCGAAAAATAACGGTGGTTATCGAACATCGGCACAGGAGACCAACAGCCTATGCTACAGCAAATTCTCCAAACTATTGTATTACATTAAAACAGACCAGGGCAGTGGTATTGTCAATTCCCTGAACGGTTGGTTTGCTGACCCACGCGATTTAGTCACGGCAATTAAGCGTATCGTTTATGTGAGTGTAGAATCGGCGCGGATTATAGTAACCCGGCCTGCGTGAGATAACTGCACATTTGGATTGACACAAAATTCGTCACACATTACAGGATATGGAAAGGTGCTAGAATCGGTTACCAGATTTTCTCAAAGTCAAAGAAAAATTGGAACTGATGCTTTATTATGTCTTTAATCAAGATCATTTGACACATTTAGGACCAGTTGCCAATGTTCCTGTATCACTGGTTTTTGAAGGCAACAAAACCATTCTTATCCGAGAAGATGGTTCAGTTGAAGAAATGGATCCAAAATTAGCCACAGCCAAATTGGAAGTTAATACGTCGGAATTTGAGAAAATGAACGACGAGATTGTATTCAATAAAATCAATGATGTTGCCGAAAACATAGCGGAACAACAAGCAAAATCATTCTATGAAGTAGTCGGCAAAGCAGC
>CASHTH010000750.1:0-34900 GCA_030341885.1 Geodia barretti | reverse complement strand
GGCGTTTCGAAACCAGCATTGGTGAGAGCGCTCACGACTCCGCAAAGGACCGCCGATCACGAACAAGATCAGTTTTCTTTTCTTCCGCAAAAAGTCGTATCGATGACGCCGGCCCGAGTGACACCGAGCCCTTCGAATAGGACAGCGCAAGGGCCTGGCCTCCGCGTCGCCCTGATCGACGCGATGAGCGCCGGCGTGCCCCTCCTCGAGAAACAAACTCCGCACGCCGTTTGCCCGGAGCCTTGGAGCAATCAACGTCACGTCGACTGTGGGGGCGTGGATGGTCCTTGAACCGGATATTGAAGCCGTGGGCGAACAAATCAGCTGTCGCCCGGCGCGAGGTTCGGGGCAACGACTGATCGTAGATGCCGCTGATTCGTATCAGGGCGCGAGAATAATGACACGTCGCACAAGAAGACCGCCTACGGTCCCGCTGTCAAAGTGAGCCGTCGACTCAAGCCCAGGAGCGCGCGAACGGCTGCCGTCCCCGACAGCGCACCTGCACGGAGAACCCCTTGCTCCTCAGATTCAGGCATGGAATGACCCTGGGAGCAGTAGCGAAAAATGGCAACCTTCCTGCCCGTATCAGTGAGAGATCCGCAGAGTCGTGTGATCGTTGCCATTGATTTTTCGACTCGCGGGTCGGGATGATCCGAGGTGGGATTACGGGTTGCGACGATTTTCACACGGAATCGGAAACACGGCTCGTCGCCGGGACCTAACGGCATCGGCCGGGACGCCGGCCGACTCGGTCGCCACGCTCTGCTGTCCCCGGGACATGGCAACCCGCCCGGTGCGCACGCTATCTCGAGCAGACCGTAGGGCAGCAGGACTCCCAGGAGCCGGTCGATCTTCTCCTCGGTGCCGGTCGCCTCGACGATCAGCGAATCGGGCGCGACGTCGACGACGCGGCCTGAAACGTGTCCACGATATGCATCACCTGCGACGGTCTCTGCGGTCGCCGCCACCCTGATGAGGGTCAGGTCCCGGATGACGGCGGCATCGCCGGTCATATCGGTCACCCGCAGGACGTTCACGAGCTTGTACAGGTTCGCTCTCGAGCCGCCTCGCGCCGTTGTCGTCGGTATCGACGACAATCGTCATGCGAGAGACGCCGGCCACCTCGGTACGGCCGACCGTCAACGAAGTCGATGTTGAACGCCCGGCGCCGAAACAGCGACGCCACCCGGTTCAGAACGCCCGGCTTGTCCTCGACGTGCACGACAAGGTGCGCCGCATCAGCGTCATAGTCGTCAGCACGTCTCGGCGATGGGCTGGGGCGCAGCGCCGGCGATCATGCGTGCAGGTCGGCGACGCGGCCCAGGCGGCCCCATCGGAATAGACGGTATCTTCCTGCTCGACCCGGAAGTCGATGACCACCGCACCGGGTTCGGCCCTCGCCATCGCCACCGTCGGCTCGACGTCCTGACGCCGCGAGACCGTCGCGCTGCGCAGACCGAAGGCTTCGCCCAGCTTCGCGAAGTGGGACTGAGCAGCGGCGTGGCGCGCGTAGTAGCGCCGCTCGGAGACAGCAACTCCTGCCACGACGCGCCAATGCCCACGATAGCCGTGTGTGATGATTGGCCACGTTGACCTTCACCTTCTCTTGCGCGATGGTGGCCAGCTCGCACATCGTCATCTGGAAACCGCCGTCACCCACGATGACCCACACCTCGGCATCGGGCCGCGCGAGCTTCGCACCGATCGCGGCCGGCAGGGCGAACCCCATCGTCCCCAGGCCCCCCGACGTGATGAGCGACCGGGGTTCCTGATGGTGGTAGTACTGCGCTTCCCACATCTGGTGCTGCCCGACGTCGGTCACCACGACCGCCTTCCCGCCGGTCATCCTCCAGATGTCGTTGATGACGTGCGCGGCGTACAGATGCCCGCTGTCAGGCAGGTTCTGCACGTCGCGGACCGCCGAATCGCCCTTCATCCCGGCGATGGCGCCGAGCCACGCCCTGCGGTCGCCGGGCTCGATCCGCGGCAGCAGATCCCGCAGCACGTTGGACAGGTCGCCGGCCAGAGTGACGTCCACGATCACGTTCTTGTTGAACTCGGCCGGATCGATGTCGATATGGATCTTCCGCGCGTTGGGCGCATACGTCCTGATGTTGCCGGTAACGCGGTCGTCGAAGCGCATGCCGAAGGCCAGCAGCAGGTCGGCCTCCTGAATGGCCTGGTTCACCCACGCTTCCCCGTGCATGCCCATCATGCCCAGATTCAACGGATGCAGGGCCGGAAAGGACCCGATGCCGAGGAGGGTCATCGCAACCGGGATGTTGGCCCGCTCGGCAATCTCGCGCACCAGATCCATCGCGCCCGACAACATCACCCCGTGCCCGGCGAAGATGACCGGACGCTTCGCGCTGTTGATCAGCTCGACTGCCTGCCGGCGCTCGGCCTCCGACGCCCGCAGATCCGGTCGATAGCCGGGCAGGCGGACCGGGCTGGGGTCCCACACGAACTCGGCCGACGCCTGCTGGGCGTCCTTCGTGATGTCCACGAGCACGGGCCCGGGACGACCGGAGCGTGCGACGTAGAACGCCTCGTGGATGGTCGGCGCCACGTCGGAGACCTTGGACACCAGATAGTTGTGCTTCGTGATCGGCAGCGTGACGCCGGTGACGTCGGTTTCCTGAAACGCGTCCGAGCCGATCAGCCGGCTGCCCACCTGCCCGGTGATGCAGACGATGGGCGAAGAATCGAGCATCGCGGTGGCGATGCCGGTGACCATGTTCGTGGCCCCGGGCCCGGACGTGGCCACCGCCACCCCGACCTCGCCGCTGGCCCGCGCATAGCCGTCGGCCATGTGGGTCGCGCCCTGCTCGTGCCGCACCAGGACGTGCCGGACCGGGTACTCGAGCATGGCGTCGTAGGCGGGCAGGATCGCGCCGCCCGGATACCCGAACACCGTGGTCACCCCCTCGCGGACGAGGGATTCCCACAGGATCTGTGCGCCGGTTCTCATGTTTCCCATTGCCCGTACCCGCTCGTGGGCGGCGGAGACCCGCGGTCCCCTCACGCCATCGTCACCGCACCCTCGGCCGCCGACCCCACGAGGCGAGAGTACTTCGCCATGACGCCGGTCGCGTACCGCGGCGCAGGCGCCTGCCAGCCGCGCATGCGCTCGGCGATTTCCGCCTCGTCCACTTCGAGCCGCAGCTCCCGCGCCTGGAGTTCGAACACGATGATATCGCCGTCGCGCACCGCCGCGATACGGCCCCCCCTGCGCCGCCTCCGGGCAACATGCCCGCCATGAGCCGCGGAGTGGCGCCGGAGAACCGGCCGTCGGTCAACAACGCCACCGAATCGCCGAGGCCGACCCCGACGATGGCCGCGGTCACCGCCAGCATCTCGCGCATGCCGGGCCCCCCGCGGGGGCCTTCGTAGCGAATCACGACCACGTCGCCCGGCTGCAGCGTACCCTGCTCCACCGCTGCGAAGCAGGCCTCCTCGCTGTCGAACACCCGCGCCGGTCCGCGGTGCTTCCGGGTGCCGTAGCCGCCGGCCACCTTGACGACACATCCGTCGGGAGCCAGATTGCCCTTCAATATGATGAGCCCGCCTGTCGGAGTTATCGGATCGGACGCCGGCCGCACCACCTCCTGGCCGGGAGCCTCGGTCGCCGCCTGCGCCTCTTCCCCGATCGTGCGTCCGGTGACGGTGACCTGGTCGGACCGCAGAACGCCCACCTCCTGCAGCCGGTGCGCCAGCAGGCGGCTCCCGCCCGCCCGGTACAGATCGGTGGCCACGAAACGGCCTCCCGGCTTGAGATCGGCCAGCAACGGCGTCTCCCGACTGATGCGGTCGAAAATCGTCGATGGTGATGTCGACCCCGGCTTCGCGCGCGATTCGCCAGCAGGTGCAGCACGGCATTGGTCGAACCGCCGGTGGCGGCCACCGACGCGATGCCGTGCTCGAGGGCGGCCCGGTTGATGATCTGCCGCGGCCGATCCATGCGAGCGATCTCATCACGTCCCCATGATGAGGCGCCCCGACTCGGAGGCCACGACGTCCTTCTCTTCATCATCGCCGGCAACCGCGTTGTGACTCATCGGCGAGATGCCGATCAGCTCGCAGACGGTCGCCATGGTGTTGGCGTGAACTGACCGCCGCACGCGCCCGACCCGGGCACGCCGCGTCCGTCGAGCGCCTTCAGCGCGCGCGTCGGTCATCTTGCCGGCCGCGTGCGTGCCCGACCGCCTCGAACACGTCCTGGATGGTGACGTCGCGCCCCTCCCACCGCCCCGGCGCGATCGAGCCGCCGTAGAGCACGAGGCCCGGGATGTCGACCCGCGCCACGCCATCACGCCGCCGGGGATGTCTGTCGCAGCCCACCAGCACGACGAGGCCGTCGAACCAGTTGCCTGCCCCGGGCCACGAGCTCGATGGAATCGGCGATACACCATCGCGGCTGATCAGCGAGGCGCGCATCCCGTCGCTGCCCATGGTGATGCCGTCCGAGATGGACACCGTGTTGAACTCCATCGGCAGTGCCCCCGGCGGCGCGAATCACCTTCCTTGATCCGCTCCCCACGAGCCGCCGCAGGTGGAAGTTGCACGGCCCGCCCGATCTCGAGTCCACGTGTTCGCGACCCCGATGATCGGCCGGCCCAGCGCCTCGTCGTCGAACCCGACCGCCTTCAGCATCGATCGGGCGGGAGCGCGGGACGGACCGTCGGTAATTGCGCCGCTGCGAGTCTTGCCTGGCCTGGCGGTCATGTGCGTGAGCCTTCCGACTGTGCGTGCCTTCCGACAAAAAAAGGGCCATCACCCGGCTGTTGGATGATGGCCCTCGAATCTGCTGCGTCCGTCGAGTACATCATCCACTGGCCGCCGGCGCAATCAAGACGCCGACGCCGAGAACGCCGACCACGGCGGAGCAACGGGAAGTGCGAACCATGGACATGCCCATTCCGGAAACGGGCCTCTATTCTAGCGCGGTCGCGGAGCCGGTCTCAACAACTGTTTCCCACCACTGTTTCCCACCACGCCGGTCACCGTTCCGGCAGCGGCTCGCCCTCGGGCACGAAGAGCAGGGCGACCCCGTTGTTGCAGTAGCGCTTGCCGGTGGGCTGCGGCCCGTCCGGAAAGACGTGCCCCTGGTGCCCGGCGCAGCGGGCGCAGTGGTACTCGGTGCGCGGCAGGATCATCCTGAAGTCGCGCTTCGTGCCCACGCTGCCCTCGATGGGCGCGAAGAAGCTCGGCCAGCCCGTCCCGCTCTCGTACTTGGTCGCCGACTCGAACAACGGCAGGTGGCAGGCGGCGCACACGAACGTCCCGGCCCCCTTCTCGTGGTTCAGCGGGCTCGACCCGGGCGGCTCGGTCGCCTCCCGGAACAGAACCGCGAAGGACTCCGCCGGCAGCAGCGCGCGCCACTCCTCCGACTTCTTCCCGGCCGGGCTTGTCTCGGTCATGAACGTCTCCTCAGGGAGGATATCACCGCTTCCGGCCGGGCGTCGTCGGGGCGGCCGGCAGGCCGCAGCAGCGGCGCCGCGCCATCGACGCGAGGTCGTGCCCAATGCCAGCCGGACGCGCCCCACGGACGGCGGACACCACCGATTCCCGGCACCGCACCCCGCCGGTGAACCGCGGGCGTCTCCCGTCAACCCGCGTTGACGGCCTGCACGCCCTCGAGATCCGACCCGCCGCACCGAGCGCCGTCCGCCGCCGGCGCGGCGTCGGGTGACGCACTCGGGCACCGCCGGTTGGCCATAGCCGTGGCCGCGCATCGACGGACCACCGGCCCGAAGGCCCCCCGCCTCCGAGATTCCGCCGGTTCTTGCAGCCCCGGCCTGAGTGGCACGGCCCTTGTAACTTGAAGAGCTTGAATGCGCGACATGATGTCGCGTAATAGCATAGGAGGGAATCGTGCAAAGACGAAGACTACTGGCCACGGCGACGCTGACCGCGCTCCTGATCTCGATGGGGGTCCTGCAGCCGGCCCCGATGGGCACAGGGGCGGAGCTCGCGCCCCACACACAGCAGGCCGCACCGTACACGCCGCAGGCGGCGGAGGCGCCCGCCACCGCGCAGTGGTCCTACGCGTGGGGAATGGACGGCGGAGACGCGTTGGCATTCGCAGTTCTCGGCACCATGACCTGCGCCCCGTTCATCTGGATCGGCTCCGTGGCATGCGGACTGACCGGCGCGGCCTGAGCGTCGCAGGGTTGGTCGCAGGGTAGACGGTGAGAGCGATGAGAATCGAAGGGAACGGAGGCTGACGTGGAGAGACTCGACAGATGGTCCCGATCGTGGTCGAGGCTGCTCGCGGCCAACGTCCTGCTCTTCGGTCTCGCCGCCTGCGCCGGCTGGTCCAGCGCCGATCAGAGAGGAGAACAGCTCCAGGTGCGCCCGCCCGCCCAAGTCACCGGCAACCGCATCCACTCGGACGCCGCCTACATTCTGCGCGGCAACCTGCGGGTCGCAGCCGGACTGCTGGCGGGCGGGTGCACGCTGGGGCTGTTCACGCTGGTCGCACTGTTGTACAACGCGTTCCTGCTGGGCTACGGCCTGTCCGCCCTGACCCGAAGCGCCGGCGAGGTCGTGCCGTTTCTCGCCAGCTACGTACCACTCGAGTTTCTGGCGCTCCTACTCGTCGCCACCGCCACGCAGCATCTGTCTCTCGGGGTGGTCCGAGGCCTGGCGACGGGAGAACCGGTACGGCTCAGGGCGGGAGCCGTCAGTCTCGTCATCGGCGGCGTGCTGCTGGTGGTCGCCGCCGTCGTCGAAGCGAGCGTGATGCCCGCGATTGCCGCCGTCGCGGGACAGGCGCCGCCCCCAGGAGCACCCGATGAATGACGTCGTCGTCGAACTGATCGACATCCGGCGGCGGTTCCCCGGCTTCGAGCTGGGTCCGCTCTCACTCAAGCTGCGCCCGGGCCGCGTCTACGGCCTGCTCGGGCCGAACGGCGCCGGCAAGACGACGCTGCTCGACATCGTCGGGCTGCAGCTCAAGCCCACCGGCGGTGTCCTCCGGACGGGCGGCGAGCCGATCGGCTGGGGCTCGCTCCGCTGGAAGAAGCGGCTCAGCTATGTGCGGGAGGTCGTTCCGTTCTACAGCGAGCTCAGCGTAGCCGAAACGCTCAGGTTCGCGTCACGCGTCTACGATGCCTGGGATCCGGCTCTGGCGGCCCGGCTCGTCGACACGCTCGAGCTGCCGCTGGACAAGCAGGTCGGCAAGCTGTCGAAGGGCACGAAGGTCAAGCTGGGCATTGCGAGCGCGCTCGCCCACCACGCCGACCTCCTCCTGCTCGACGAACCCACCTCCGGTCTCGACCCCACGGTCCGGGCCGACGTCCAGGCCATCGTCCGATCCCTGGTGCGGGAACACCCCCGCCTCTGCGTGGTCCTGTCGTCGCACATCTTCGAGGACATCGAAGAGACGGCCACCGACATACTGATGCTGCGCGACGGCCGTTTCGTCTTCGAGGCGGCGGCCGACGTCCTGCAGGCTTCGACACTGTACCGCACCCACGCCGCGGGCGCCGGGGAGCCTTCCCCTGACCTCCTGGCTCGCTGGACCCGCAAGGGCGAGGAGTGGCTGCTCGTGCTCGGGGGCAGCGCGCTCGACACGGATCTGCGGCAGAGCGCCGACCATGTCGAGGATCGCCCGTCGAGCCTGCTCGCCGCCCTCTATCACGGCATGGGGCGACCCCGCGGAGAAAAACGATGAGCGCGAGACTGCTGTGGATCCTGATGGCCAAGGACCTTCGACTGCACGGCCTGCCCCTGTTGCTGGTCTTCGCCGCAATCCTCTCTCTTCGTCGGCCTGGTGATTCGCTTCGTCCCGAGCGACGCCTCGCCGGTGGGGTTCGTGACCAACGTCAACATGTTGATTCCCCCGTCATGTTCGGCGAGTGGCTCATCGCGCGCGAGCGTTCCACCCACTCCTTTGCCTGGCTGCGGTCCCTGCCCCTGGACGATCGGGCCCCTCGCCCTCAGCAAGTTCCTCCTTGCGTCCGCCTGCGGCGTGGCGCTGTGGACGCTGTCGACGGGACTGTTCGCGCGGCAGGTCTGGCAGTCCCGGGGAGAGCCGCTGGTCACGCTGTGCGCCCTGACCGCATTCGGCGCGCTCTGCGTCGCAACGAGATGGCGCATCAACTGGCATCTGGCCCACGTGCTCCCGTTCGGCGGCCTGGCCGCATTGCTGCTGGCGGGCATGCTGGTCGCCCGTGAGGGCACGCGGGCGCGCGCGGCGCTCATCGCCTTCTGGAACGCACCCTACGGCCCTCCCCTCATGGCGGCCGGCCTGCTGCTGATCTACCTGGGCATCGTGTGGAACACGATCCGGTGGGTTGAACAGGCCGACACGTGGCAGCTGGTCGACTGATTCACGACAGGATCCACCCCATGTACATGCTGCTGTGGAGCCCGGTTCGTTTCTTCGAGACCCGCCGCGCGAACGGCCTGCACTGGCTCACGGCCGCCAGCGCGCCGGCGCTGTGCGCCGGCCTGCAAGCCGTCACCGGCTCGATCACCAGCGCCAGGATTCTCCCGGCGATGGAGGATGCAATCGCGGTCATCGACGTCCCGTTCGCCGAGTTCCCCCTGCAGAGCATCGCGTTCGTCGCGGGCCTGCTGGGCTACCCGATGTTCTTCGGGGTGATGTTTCTCGCGGTGCTGGCCCTCGACATCGTGGCCAGCGGGTCGGAACAGCCCCGTCTGCTGGGCAAGTTCACGGCGGTCAGCTTCTACACCCAGGTGCCCTGGTGCACCGTGATGATCGCCATCGCCTGGCACTGGACGCCGGAGCCCCTGCGCCTGCCGGTGGGGGCCTCGGAGGCCGAGGTGCTGGAAGCGATGACCCGCTATCAGGTGACCGTCCGGTCGGGACCGCTGATGTCGACGGGACAGCTGCTGGGGCACTTCTCGCAGCTCTGGCTCTCGGCCGTGCTCGCCATCGCCCTCAAGGTGGTGGGGTCGCTGTCCGTCCGCGCCACCGTCGCGGTCGGGACGGTCCTGTTCGTCATCTGCATGGCGGGGCCGATCTTCAGACTGGTGCTCGAGAGCCTGCGGTGACCGACCTGCTCCGGCGCCACGCCGAGCACGCCGGGTTCGCCCTGGTGCCGGCCGACCTCGTCTTCGACGCCGAACGCGACCGTCCTCGACTTCTTGCCGCCGTCGAGCGCCGGTGCCCGGCCATTCGCGCGATCCTCGCCGGTCTGCGGCGGCGGCTGCCCGTCGCCCGAAACGCGCGCGAAGGCGTCACCGGACAGTTCTACCGGCTGCCCGGCCACTACCGGCGCGTCTGTTGCGCCATCCCCGATCTGACCGGCCCGGAGCGCCTCTGGGAGGGCGACGTCGTCGCCTTCGAGGGCACCGAGCCGTTGATGGCCGATTTCGACGACTACCTGCGGTGGATGCTGGCCACGCCGTTCCGGGACGGCGATCTCCCCATCGGGCTGCACTCGCCCCTCGTCGCCGGCATCCCGCCCGGCGCCGTGCCCCTGGACGAGTGCAATCACGCCCAGCGGCTGGCCGCGGCGCTGCACGAGCGGCATCTGACCCTCTACGGCGAGCTGGCGCAAGCGCCGGCGCCGCTGGCGGTGCATCGATGGTCGGCCGAGGACACCGCGCGCTACATAGAGACGCTGCGCTGGCGCCTTCCTCTGCAGGCCTTCGAGCGGGCCGAGGCCCGCGCGCGCACGGGATGCGGGGTCTCGGTGTGGTATTACCCCACGGCCCCGATCCTCGTCGACGACCTGCGGCTCCTGGCCGCCGCCGACCCGCAGCTGCGGACGGCCCCGGAGGCTGGCGAGGAGACCGTCGCGGGCTGGTGCCGCCAGTTCGCCCGGTTGCTGCACCTGGGGTTCATGCCGTTCGCACCCTGGAACGCCGGCCGCGGATCCTGCGTCGACGCCGGCAGCGCCTGCATCGACGGCGGGCTCTGGGACCTTTCCACCCTCGTGCCGTTCGAATCGATACCGGGCGACCGGTGGTTCCGGCGCAGCCTGCTCGACAGCATCCGGAGGCTGTCGCACACGGTGTCGGTCTTCGCGGCTTCGCTCGGTGACCGGCCGGCCGATCCCGTGGACCCGAGCCTCGACTCGCTGGCCCGGCTCTTCCTGGGTCCCCGCCTGCTCGACCACCTCGATCGGGAGACGCCCGGCGGCGCCGCCCTCGATTCCCGGATCTCGTCCTGCGTCAGGCTCGACCGCCTGGAAGACCTGGTCGCCGCGAGCGCGACGGCCCCACCGCGGTTCCGTCCCTACCGGCCGGCGCGCGCCGCCGGATGACCAAAGGCGCCCGCGGGGCAAGGCGGGGCAAGAGCGGCAATGGGACAACTTGCGGCAGGAACTCGGGGAGAAACGTCCGTCGAAATCGACAGGTGACGGAGTGGCATCCTGCATGCCGGCTCCTCCTCTATCCGTGTGATAGCATGGCGACATCCTGATGCAGATCATGGATTTCGTTGCTGCCGTCGGTTCGGTCGCAGCTCTCCTTGCAGCCGTTTTCGGGTACGTCAACGGACGAGACATCAGAGAGCTCATGGGACGCGTCGACGAAATCAGCCGCACCTGACCGAGCATGTCGGCACGCCCGGCCTTCATCGATAGCTGATTCTCGCCACGGGCTCCTTGGACGCGCCATGGCTGCACGCGACGTCGACACCGAACCCGGATTCCCGCTCGACGCTCCCCCGGCACCCAAGACCGGTTCGGACAGGCCTCGAAACCGGTCGATCGGTCTGTGGCTGGTCGTCGCCGCGCTCGGCCTGTGGCTCGGCGTGATGCTGTTCGTGGTTGGTCCCTTCTCGCCGGGGAGCCCGGCGGAGGAGCCGGTCGCCGGCCCGTCGGGCGCCGTGGGGGCTGCGCTCCGAACCTCGCCCGCCCCGCTCGATGCGGGCGCGGCGGGCTCGTCTTCCCGCCGGTCCGCCGAGCCGCGCCTGATCCCCGTGTCACAGCGAGATCCGCCCCGGGCTTCGCCCTGCCGGACATGGACGCGGGCACCGCGACCCTGGGCGACTACACGGGACGGGTCCTGCTGCTGAACTTCTGGGCGACCTGGTGCCTGCCGTGCCGGGCGGAGATGCCCTGGTTCGTCGAGTTCGAGACCATGTTCGGCGACGAGGGCTTCGCCGTGCTCGGCGTCTCGGTGGACGACACGGGCCGGGACATCGTCGAGCCGTTTCTGGAACGCTCGCCGGTCAACTATCGGATCGCCCTGGCCGACACCGCCGAGCGACTCGCGCCCTTCGGTCCGAAGAACGTGCTCCCCACGACCTGGCTCATCGACCGGCAGGGCCGGGTCGCGGCCGAGCACGTCGGCCTGGTGAGTCGCGAGGCGATCGAGGCCGAGATCCGGCTGCTGCTGAACGAGTAGCCGACCCGGCCCGCCGCGCCGGTCTGCATAGTGAGCTACCGCATCGTCAACGCCCGCATCGTCAACGAAGGCGCCGTCATCGACGGGGATGTGTCGATCGCGGGGGGCCGCATCGCCGGAATCGATGCGGGCGGCCCCGAGGGAGCCACCGTCTTCGACGCCGCGGGCGCCTGGCTCCTGCCGGGCATGATCGACGATCAGGTGCATTTCCGGGAGCCGGGGCTCGAGCACAAGGGCACGATCGCCACCGAGTCGCGGGCGGCCGTCGCGGGCGGCGTCACCAGCTATCTGGAGATGCCGAACTGCAACCCGCAGACGGTTACCGCCGAGGCGCTGGAGGACAAGCACGCCCGCGCCGCCGCCGGCTCGATGGCCAACTACGGGTTCTACCTCGGCGCCACCAACGACAACCTCGACGCGGTGAAGGCGGTCGACCGGCGGCGCGCGTGCGGCATCAAGGTGTTCATGGGATCGAGCACCGGCAACATGCTCGTGGACGACGAACGGACCCTCGAGGCCATCTTCGCGAACGCGCCGCTGCTGGTGGCGACCCACTGCGAGCACACGCCGACCATTCTCGCGAACGAGGCCCGGGCGCGGGAACGATACGGGGACCGGATACCGTTCAGCGAGCATCCGCGCATTCGCCCGGCCGAGGCCTGCTACCGCTCGTCGAGCCTCGCGGTCGAGCTGGCCCGGCGGCAGGGCACGCGCCTTCACGTGCTGCACATCACCACGGCGCGGGAGCTGGGACTGTTCGAACCCGGAGACCCCGGCGGGAAGCGGATCACGGCGGAGGCGTGCGTGCACCATCTGTTCTTCGACGACACCGCCTACGCGACCCACGGGGCCCGCATCAAGTGCAATCCCGCCATCAAGTCGGCCGTCGACCGGGACGCCCTGTGGGGGGCGGTCAACGACGGCGGATCGACGTCATCGCCACCGACCACGCGCCCCACACGGCGGAGGAGAAGGCGCGCCCGTACGCCGCCGCCCCGGCCGGCCTGCCGCTCGTGCAGCACGCCCTGCTCATCCTGTTCGAGCAGGTGCGCGCCGGCCGATGCACGGTCGCCACCGTGGTCGACAAGACCGCCCACGCCCCGGCGCGCCTGTTCGACATCCGGGACCGCGGGTTCATCCGGGAGGGGTACTGGGCCGATCTGGTCCTGGTGGATCCGGCGGGGGCGAGCTGCGACGAGCCGGTTCACGCGAAGTGCGGGTGGAGCCCGTTCAGCGGGTTCCGGTTCGGCGCGCGGATCCGGGCGACGTGGGTGAACGGCGAGCTGCGGTATCGCGACGGCCGGTTTCTCCCCGGCGCCGCCGGACGCGCCGTGGAGTTCGACCGCTGAGGGCCGTGAGCAGGGCAGGCGCCGCCACCCCGGCGGGTGGCGGCTTCATGCCGTCGAGCGCGGAAGCCCGCACGTCGTGCTCGCGGCGAACCGCGCGCGACACTGTCGCGGTTTCGCGTCGGAAACGTCCCACGCGCTGAGTCGCGACCGACTTCCTTCTACGGCAAGCCCTTGGTGCGGCGTCCCTAGATTCCGTCTTCCATGCGGACGGTGATGGTCTCGCACAGCTCCTCGAGGGTCCGGTGCTCGTCGTCGCCGATCTGCACCGTGAAGCGATACTCGCCGCCCTCGAGCTGCATCTCCATGCCGTCGGAACCGTCGCCGAAATGCACCCAGGGATCGGCGGCCGGGATGATCTCGCCGGCGGGCAGACACTCGGTCGTCCACCCCGAGATGGTAGTGCCCCACGCCCTCCCGCACGCTCGTCACTTCCTCGGGCACCACGCCGATCTCGAAGTTCTCGACGCCGAACGTCGAAACCGAGCGGAATCTCGGTCGCATGGTCGGTCTCGTCCCGCGGGGCGACGAAGAACACCCGCGGCTCCATCGACTCATCGGCCGCCGCTGCTTCCATCGGTTCCGCGGCGCTCTCCGGCGCGGCCTCCTCCATGCCCCCGCCGCAAGCCGCCGCGGCGACCGTGGCGCACCACCACGATGGCCAGCATTCCCTTCAACCTCAGTGACATCTCCACGTGCACGCTCTCCCCCTTGAATGGACGATTGAAACCTTCAACGTGATTCTAACAGCCCGCGGCAAGAATGCCCCGTCCCTGTCGACCGGCGCCGAATCTGTCCGGCCTGCGCCGTTCCCCGGTCGGACAGACCCCGCATGCTCTCTCGGCACGCCTCGTCGCACGAGCGCCTCGCCGCCCCCCGGTCTCGATGCGACGCGAGGTTCTACCGCCGGTCGTCAACCGGCTTGCACCGCATCGGCCCCATCGAGTGGACGCGTGAATCGCGCCCCCGGCGGCCATCAACTGGGACGATAGGCCAGCACGAGCCCGGCGCCGGCCGCAGCCATCACCAGACCCAGGAAGAAGACCGGTGACGGGAGATTCTCCGGCGGGTTGTACAGCATGGCCACGAACACGCTGACCACCGGCGCCCCCGCGAAGACGAGCGGGGGCACCACGGTGGGGCGGCCGCCGTTGACGAGAGCGAACACGATGCCGAGCGCCCCCAGGGCGCCGAGCACCCCCGCCGCCAACGTGAAGGTGACCCCGCCCGAGGTGAACAGGTCCCAGCTCCCGGCCCGCGCAATCATCGTCCCCGGCACCAGAATGGCGACGAGCAGATAGGCCACGCCCACCATCAGGAAGGCGTGCACGCCGCTCCCGCCCAGCGCGACCTGCCCCTTGTGCAACGTCGGAATGTACGTGCCCCAGCTCAATACGGTCAGCAGGACGAACGGCAACCAGCTACGCATTCCTGTCTCCTTCTGCGGCCGGGCGAGCCAGCCCCGCGTCGGACAAACGTTTCATTCTATATTAGCCAGGCGCGCTGCTCCCGCCGATTCCCGGGCGCGGCGGCTCTCCCGCGGGAACCATGGGCGCGGAGCCGCGGCGCGCCGCTCTCTCGCCTCTTCACGCGCAGGCTGCGACCGAATCTCGCGGGATGACCGGCGCGGGACCGATCCGCGCCGAACCGTCAAGCGCGGGCCCCGCATCCGGTGCAACGATGCGCGCGGCCCGGAACAGCAGATCGGCCGACTGCAGGATCTTCGCCCGCAGGCGGGGCGGATAGCCGGCATCGAGTCCATCGAGGAACCGGCGGACGACGCCGGCGGCGGCGGCGGAGTTGTGCCCGCCGAGGGTGGCGTCGAGCCAGCCCGCGGGAAAGAAGATGTCGCCGGTGCGCTGGATCTCGGCCAGCCGATCGAGGGCGGGGCGGATGAACCGCCGGGCATGCGCGGCCCGAAGGGGATGGTGCAGGTAGCCCAGCCCGGTCAGCGCCAGGGCTCCCGTTCCCGGTTGGCGGCCTCGCCCAGCCCGGCGAAGAACCGCTCCCGGACCTCCGGATCCGCCGACAGCAGACGGCCGCAGGACACTCGAAGAGAGCGAGCACGGTCGGGTCTCGAGCGGCGGCCTGCCCGCGCGAGAGTATCTCCGCCGTTCGGGCGCCCCGCGCACCGCCAGCGCGGCGCTGAGGGCGGTGAAGTCCCGCTCGGAGAGCGTCACCCCCGGCACCGTTCCTCTTCCGCCCAGATGCGCCGCAGCCGAGCCACCCCGTCGGGGGTCCGGACCAGGCCGTGCCAGGCGCGAAAGTAGGCGGCCCGGCGCGTCGACTCCGCACCGTTCTCCACGCCGTCCCAGAGGACCGCCTCGACCCGCGGCGCCGCCGCCCGGCGCGCCGCGTCGCTCATGAGGGTCCAGCAGGTGGTGGAGAGGTAGCCGAGCAGCCGCTGGCATACTGCTCGACGGGTTCCGACGAGCCCGGCGCAGCAGCAGCTCGAACCAGTCCCCGACGGCGATCTCCCCCTCCAGCACCGCCTCCCACAGCGTGCCCCAGGCGATGCCGCGGGTCAGCGGGTCCGGGATGTCCGGGAGCGCCGTCATCAGGAACCCGGTGCTGGCCGCGTCGAGCCGGAACCGGCCGTACTCCACCCCGGTCGCATTCGGCAGCACGAAGCGGGGCGCCGGCCGATCGAGATCGATCGACGCCCTGCCGCCGTCGAGCAGCAGCGGCTGCCGGACCTCCGAGCCGTCGTAGTCCAGCAGCAGCTCGATCCGCTGCGGCCACAGACGCGCCCGGCCGGCCGGATCCGACTGCTCCAGCGTGAGCCGTCCGCCCGGGGCGCCGTCCCCGGACCCGCGCCGGACGGTGACGGTCGGCCGGCCGGGCTCTTCCACCCACACCGCGCTCCACGACCGCAGGTCCGTCTCGGTGCGCCGATCGAGGATGTCGATGAGCTCCGGCCAGGTCGCGTTGCCGTACTCGAACGCCCGCAGGTACTCGCGCAGGCCCTCCCGGAACGACGTCTCCCCCACGAGCCGCTCCAGGTGCCGCATCACGATCGGCGCCTTCTGGTAGATGATGGGCCCATAGAGCGCCCCCGCCTCCTGCAGGTTGTCCAGCGGCTGCCGGACGGGGTTGGCGCCCGCGGTCCGGTCCACGCCGTAGGCGGCGTGGTGATGCGCGAGAAAGAACCGGAGGTCGTGGTCCACCTCGGGAAACGAGGGATGGACGATCTTGGCGGCGAGGAAGTTCGCGAACACCTCCTTCGTCCAGACGTCGTCGAACCAGTTCATCGTGACGAGGTCGCCGAACCACATGTGCGCGGTCTCGTGGGCGATGAGACTGGCCCGCCCGAGGTAAGCGGCCTGGGTCGCCGACTCGTCCAGCATGAGGCTGGACGCGCGGTAGAAGATCGAGCCGGGATGCTCCATCCCCCCGTACTGGAAGGGCGGCAGCAGCACGAAATCGAACTTGCCGAACGGATAGGGGATCCCGGTGTAGTCCTCGAGCCAGTCGAGGGCGGCGGCGTGCAGATCGAAGATCGCCTCCCGGTTGCGCGCGACCTTCGCGGCATCGGTCTCGCGATGGAACATCCGCAGCCGGCGGCCGGACCGCTCCGCCGTCTCGATCCGGAAGTTCCCGGCCGCGAACGCGAACAGGTAGGTCGGAATGGGCCGGGTTTCGGCGAAGCGCCAGGACGCCCGCTCCCCCGCACCGGCCGGGTCCGGCGTCTCGACGGCGTCCCCGTTGGCCACCGCGGCCCAGCCGGCCGGCACCTCCAGCGTCAGCGCGAAGCGCGCCTTCAGGTTGGGTTGGTCGAAGAGGGGCAGCGAGAAGTGCGCCCGGTCGGGCACGAAGAGCGTATAGAGGAAGTCGTCGTTCCGGTTGAGGGCCTCGTCGCCCGCCTCGAAGTCCAGCTCGACCCGGTTCTGCCCATCGGGGTCCAGGGCGCGGGCGGGAACGATGACATGGTCGTGCCGGGGCGCCCAGTCGACGGCGGCGCCGTTGGCCCGCACCGCCGTCACCCGCCGGGACGGATCCTTGAAGTCCAGCACCAGATCGCGGGCCCCGGGATCGGACCAGACGAAGCGGACCTCGACCGTCCCCGCGACCGGGCCGGCTCCGCTCGCGCGGGATCCGAAGCTGGTAGCGGTATCGGAGGTCGGACAGCGTCGCGGCCCGGTGCTCGGCCAGGGTCCAGGACACCCCTTCCTCGATCTCGACCACCGGCATCGCCTGCTCCCCGGACGCGCGCCCGGAGCAGAGTCCGAGCGCCAGCGCGATCGCGAAGAGCCCGCGGCAGAGGCCCCGCACGGTCTCACCACCGGCTCCCCGACGCCAGACCGAGCATGTCGATGGCATCATCGCCTTCCGTCCTCCGACCTCGCCGCTCTCCGGCCTCCGCCCTCCGCCGGCGTCTCCGGCCGGTTCGACGGGCGCGACCTCGGCGCCGCCTCGCCTCGTCCCCGCCCTGCGCGGCAGGGGCTCGCGGCGGCGCGGGGCGTTGGCCGCCGCCGGCCGGTCACCGCTCTACCGCGCAATCGCCGATGTACAGCTCGGGTCTCGAAGTGAAGCCGACGAGCCGGGTGTCGGTGTACTCGTGCCGCGTATGCACCGCCATCCACCGCCCCTCCGTCGTCTCCCGATCGATCACCGTCGTCGTGTACAGCGGCCCGACCGTGAACATCTGGACGAGATGGAGGTAGTCGCCGGTCTGCCGCACGATGATGTGCGAGGCGCCGTAGGGGCCGACGATCTCGGCCGTCGCCCCGTCGGTGTCGATCTCCTCGAAGCGCAGCGAGAGCGTGGAGGGATCGACGCTGGCCTCGGCGTCGCCGGCGGCCCAGCCGGCGGTCGTGAGCACCGTGAACGAACAATCGAGGCCGGTGGCGTCGGCCAGCCGGCCCTGCGCGAACGCGCTCGGGCACGCCGCGATCACGGCAACGAACAGCACGGCCGCGGTCGTGCCGGGTCTGGTGCTCAGCATGGATCCTCCGTTGGGGTACACTTCCAGGCAATTCTATGAGAATTCCCATCCTCGCGCTGCTCTTGGCCGGCGTCGTGGTCCTCGAAGGACAGTCGCCCTTCGATCCGTTGATGCAGGAGCGCCTCGCCCGCTGTTCCCGAAAGCCGCGTCGTTCTCCCCGAAGGAGGGGTCGCCGCCGCATTTCAAGGCGCGTGCGGCCAACGGCGACATCGTCGGCTTCGCCTTCTGGACCACCGAGCTCGAGCCGCTGGAACGCGGGTACGACGGCCCCATCCAGGCGCTCGTGGGTATCGATCTCGACGCCGAGCTGACCGGCATCATCGTCGTCCGGCACTTCGAGCCCTACGGGTACTTCTCGGTGGACACCCCCGAGTACGCCGCGCAGTCCTTCAGAAGAGCGTGCGCGACCGGTTCCGGGTCGGCGCCGACGTCGATTCGGTGGCCACCGCGACCATCACGGTGCGGAGCGCGACCCGGGCGGTGCGCAACGGAGCCCGGCGCATCGCACGGCAGTTCCTGCGTCCGGAGGGAGGCCTGAAGTGATCCGAGTCCTGGGAGCCCTCGCGACGCTGCTGCTGGCGGGGTTCGGGCCGGCCGCCCCCGCGGCGGCGCAGTTGGAGCCCGGGGCCGCCCCCGCGGCGGCGCAGTTGGAGCCCGGGGCCGCCCCCGCGGCGCCGGCCTCGGCCGCCTCCGGCGTCGACGAGCGGCCGGCCGACGACGGCCAGGACTTCGAGGAGGACGCCGACTGGGGCTTCGAGGACGAAGAGGGGGGCGACCCCTGGAGCTTCGGAGACGACGAGGAGGACGTCGAGACGTGGGGCGCGCTGCTCCGCGATCAGGCCGCCGATCTCGCGCGCTTCACCGGCTTCGCGACGCTGGTCCTCGTCGGGTTCTTCAGAAAGAGCGTCTGGCTGAAGTACGTGACCCTGGCCGCCGCGGTCGGCTACCTGGGGTTCACCAAGAGCCAGCTCATCTCGGTGGTCAACGTCTACGGGATGGTGACCGGGGAACATGCCGGTCTTCCGCTACAGTCTCGCCTGGTATCTGTTCGCGGTGTTCACGGTCGTCACCACGATCCTCTGGGGACGGCTCTACTGCGGGCGCGTCTGCGCCTTCGGGGCGCTCACCCAGTGATGGACCGGGTGGTCCCGGCGCGGCTGCGGGTCGAGGTGCTCCGTGGCTCGAGCGGCGCGCGGCGTGGATCAAGTACGGCCTGCTGGGGGCGACGCTGCTGTACTTCCTGGGGACCGCGGACATCCCCGCGTACCGCTTCGTCGAGCCGTTCTGGATGTTCACCCGGCGGGGCTCGACGGCGATGTGGATCGGGCTCGCGGCCCTGCTCGCGGCCACCGTGTTCGTGCGCAACCTCTACTGCCGGTTCCTGTGCCCGGTGGGCGCGTTCCTGGGCTGCTGTCCAAGGCGACGGTCTTCCGGATCAAGCGGTGGAAGGAGTGCGACACCTGCAAGATCTGCGAGAAGGCGTGCGAATGGGGCGCCATCCGCGGACCGGAGATCGTGATGACCGAATGCGTCCGCTGCGACGACTGCGAACGGCTCTACGCCGATGTCAAGAAATGCCCGCACTGGCTGCTGCTCGTGCGCGCCAAGCTGCGGCAGAGGCGGGCGGCCCCCTCCATCCCGGTCCGGCCGGTTGCATCAACCTGATGACAGGCCAAGCGAGGAGACGATGCCGATCTACGAATACGAATGCCGAGGCTGCCGGAAACAGTTCGAGCTGCTGGTGCTGCCCGGCACCGACCCCGCGTGCCCGGCGTGCCAGGGCGGCGATCTGGAGAAGCTGTTGTCGATCGCGTCCGTGAGCTCGGACGGGACGCGGCAGCGCAACCTGGGTGTCGCCCGCCAGGCCGCGAAGAAGATCCAGCGCGACAAGGCGCACGCCGAGCACGAGGCGTACCACCACCACCACCACTGAGCGGGCGCGGCGCAACGCTCCAGCAGCGGCGGCATGTCCGGGCCTCGGCCCCACGCCCGCAAACTCCGGGTCTGTACTTCTGGAATCGAGAGCCCGCGGCAAGCCGCGGGCTCCGGCGCGACCTTGCGGTCGCGCCGCACGCTCCTAGACGTCCGACAGGTGCTTCAATTCGCCGGTGCTGTCGCCGAGACGCTCGGTCGGCACCCCGACCTTGTCGAGCAGGCTGAGCTGCAGGTTGGTCAGCGGCGTCTCTTCTGCCGCGCGCACGTGGCGGCCTCCCCGCATGCGCCCCGCCGCGCCGCCGACGAGCAGGATCGGCAGATTCACGTGCAGGTGCTGGTTGCCGTCGCTGATGCCGCAGCCGTAGAGCATCATCATGTGGTCGAGCAGGGTCCCGTCTCCGTCCGGCGTCGCCTTCAGACGCTCGACGAAATAGGCGAACTGCTCGATATGGTGCAGGTTCAGCTTGGCCAGCTTCTCCATCTGCACCGGGCGGTTCTGGTGGTGCGACAGACCGTGGTGCGGGTCGGGAATTCCCAGCTCGGGATAGGTCCGCGGGCTGACCTCGCGCGACATCATGAAGGTGATGATCCGGGTCATGTCGGTCTGCAACGCCAGCACCTGCAGGTCGAACATCAACCGCGCATGCTCGGCGAAGGTATCGGGGATGCCGCCGGTGGGCCGGGCCAGCTCCGGCAGCTCGACGTGGCTCTGCGCCTCGGCGAGCTGAATGCGCCGCTCGATGTCGCGGATCGCGTCGAGATACTGGTTGACCTTGTCGCGGTCGGCCGGCGCGAGGGTGTGCCGGAAGCTGTCGACCTCGTGCGCCAGTGAATCGAGAATGCTGCGATCCTCGCGGATGCGCGCCAACCGGGCCGCCTGACTCGTGTCGTCGGTATCGCCGAACAACCGCTCGAAGACCGCCCGCGGCTGGTTCTCCATCGGCAGCGGGGTGGTCGGGTTGCGCCACGACAGGGTGTTGGCGTAGGCACAGCTCCAGCCCGCCTCGCACGCCCGATCAACTCGTTCGGGATCCAGGCTGAGCTCGAGCGACGTGAGCTGGGTGTCCTGGCCGATCCTGCGCGGCCGCGATCTGATCCATCGACGTCCCGCCGCGGATGTCCGGTCCCTCGGTCTTCTTGGATGCACCCCGGTCAGGAACGCCGAGGCGGCGCGGACGTGGTCTCCGGTGCCCTCGCCGGGCAGCGGGAACATCGGCTCGCTGGCGAGACCCGCTCACCACCGTGACCTGGTCCTGGAACGGCTCCAGGGGGGCGAGGGTCTGCGGCAGGATGAAGTCCGCGCCCTCGACGGCCGGGGTCCACTTGTCCATGATGACGCCGTTGGGCACGTAGCCGACGTAGAGCCGCGCCCGGGGCCGCGCCGACGGTGTTGCGCATCGCCGACAGGGCCGGCACCATCCCGTCGAGCAGCGGCAGGGCCAGGGTCGCGCCGACGCCGCGCAGGAAGGTGCGCCGGGGCAACGCCATCTTGGTGATAATCATGACGCGGGACCTCTCCTCATCTGAAACGGCACGCTGCGGGCGATGCCCGCGATGATCGCCGACCAGCGGTAGTCTTCGTCTTTTGCCTCGCGGACGATCCGACGCACCGCCGGAGCATCGTAATACTCTCACACCGCGCCCGAGCCCGTAAGTCAGCAACTTCTCGGTCACGGTGGTCACGAAGCTGTCCGGCCGCTTGAGCAGCGCCGCGGCCAGGGACTCGGGTCCGTCCACCGGGGTGCCGTCCGCCAGTTCGCCGGCCGCATCCACCGGGGTCCCCGCCTCCGTCACCGTCCGCCAGCGGCCGATGGCGTCGAAGTTCTCGAGCGCGAAGCCCAGGGGATCCATGACCCGGTGGCAGCCCGCGCACGCGGGGTTCTCGCGAGTGCACCTCGAGCCGCTCGCGCACCGAGCGGGGCGGCTCGCCGCTGTCGTCGTTCTCGGCCAGCGCGGGCACGTCCGCCGGAGGCGGCGGGGGCGGCGAGCCGAGGATGTTCTCGAGCAGCCACTTGCCGCGGACCACCGGGGACGTCCGGTGCGCGTACGAGGTCACCGTCAGCACGCTGCCCTTGCCGAGCAGGCCGCGCCGCGGCGACAGCGCGCCGTCGAGGGCGACGGGCCGGAAGTGGTTCCCGTAGACGTTCGGGATGTCGTAGTGCTCGGCCAGCCGCTCATTGACGAACGTCTCGTCCGACGTCAGCAGCTCGAGAACGCTGTGGTCCCGCCGGATCTGGCGGTCGAGGAACAGCTCCAACTCGCGGGCCATGGCCGCCCGGAGGTTGGCGTCGAAGTCGGCGAAGGCGTAGGGATCGGGCGCCACCAGGGCCATGTTGCGCAGGTACAGCCACTGCCCGCCGAAGTTGTCGACCAGCGACGCGGCCCGGGGATCCGCCAGCATGCGCGCCACCTGGGCCTCGAGCACGCCGGGTTCGCGCAGCCCGCCCCGATCGGCGAGATCGAGCAGCTCGTCGTCGGGAATGCTGCTCCACAGGAAGAACGACAGCCGCGCCGCGAGCTCGTGCTCGCTGACGAGATAGGGCGCTCCCGGGACCGCCCCGTCCGGGTCCCGCTCGCGCCGGAACAGGAAGTCGGGGCTCACCAGCACGCGGCGGAGCGCCATCTCGATGCCCGCGTCGAAGTCGCCGCCCTCGCGTCCCAGATGGAAGAAACGCAGCAGCATGTCGAGGTCGCGGTCGTCGAGCGGCCGCCGGAACGCCCGGCGTCCCAGCTCCCCGAGGATCCGGCGGGCGCAGGCCGCTTCTTCGGGGCCCGACGGGGTGGCGCCGGCGGGGGGGCGGCAGACGAAGATGGCGCGGCGGCTGGGGGTGTCGCCGCGGCCGGTGACGTTGTACGGGCCCCGCAGCTCGACTCGGCCGATACCCGGATCGAGGGTCTGGTCGCCAGCGTACTCGTAGCTCGTCACCGCGTAGTGCGGCCGGCGCATGCCTTCCAGCACCGCCGCCTGATCGACGAAGGTCACCGCGAGCCGGTGCGGGCCGGCGGGCACGCTGAAACGCACCTCCCGCCCGTCGTCGGCCGAGTTCCGGTAGTCCCGCCGCTGCTCGACGCCCGCGGCATCGTGCACGGGGCCGCCCACGGTCAGGGTCCGCACGAGGGCGCCGTCGAGCCGCACCTCGAGCTCGTGCCGGCCGGCGAGGCCGCGCAACCGTCCGTCGTAGGTGCGCGCGAGGTAGATCTTGACGACGTACTCGCCGTCCACGGGGAAGGTATGCCGCACCGCGAACCCACCCCGCGAGCCGAACGGCAGGTCGTCGCTGACTCGCGCGTCCTGCTTCAGATACTTGTCGACGGCGAAGATCTCCGTCGCCGGCGCCAGATTCGGGTCGCCCACCGCGAGCCGGCTGATCTTCCGCGCCGCCGACAGATAGCGCTCGGTCAGCATCGGCGACACCGACAGCACGTCGGCGATGTTGTCGAAGCCGTAGCCGGAGTCGTCGGCCGGCAACAGCACTTGGGTGTCGACGTCGAGCGCGAGGAGGTCGCGGATGGCGTTGGCGTACTCGGCGCGGTTCAGGCGGTGGACGGCGGGACGCCGGCCGGGGTTCGGGTCGGCCGCCGCCGCGGCATCTATCGCGGTCTCGAGGCGGGCGGCGACCCCCTCGTACTGCGCCTCGGTCGGGCGCGGCCGGCCCGCCGGGGGCATGGCGCGGGCGCGGAGCTTGCGCACCACCTTCTCCCACAGCTCGACCTCGCCGGCGTGCTCGCCGACCCGATCGAAGTCGACGCCCTGCAGGGAGACGCCCGCGGTCAGGGTCCTGTCGTTGTGGCAGCCCACGCAGTAGCGCGTGAGGAGGGTGCGGTCGTCCGGCCCGGGCTGCGCCAGCGCGGCGCCGGCCCCGAGCCCCGAGAATGACAGCACTGCCGCGCCCAGGATCGCCGGGAAGCTCCGTGTGCGTACGTGACCGTATGGCATGCTCAGCCGATTGATGGAGTTGTACCAGAAGTGCGCCGCTGCATTATCATGAAGGCGCCGCCGGCAGTCAAGCGACGGCGCGGGCACACGATCACGAGCAGGCGAGCCCATGAGACCCCGTCCCGCAATGGGGGGACAGCGATCGATACAGGGTTGCCGACTGCACGCGGGAGCAGCGCGTCGGCGGTTGTCTCGCGCGCCGGCGCGACCTTGCGGTCGCGTTCGAGTTTCGCCGGCGCGCAACTTCCAAGGCGCAAGCACCCGGGCGCACGGCAGGCCGAGTTCCGACAGCAGCGAGGCTCTTCCGTCAGCGCCCCGACGAGACCGATGACCATGCAGGCATACCAATCGACGACGGCCGCGATCGCAGTCGGCGTACTGGCGACCGCGCTCTCCATCACGTCCCACGCCCAGCCGGCCTTCGGTCCGCCGGACCTCGTGGCGGCGGCGAGACGCAGCGATCACCAGGCGGTCCGGGCCCTGCTCGAGGCAGGCGCCGACCCCGACGTGACCTATGGTGACGGCACCACCGCCCTGCACTGGGCGGCGCACCGCGACGTTCCCGCCATGGTGGCCGACTGCTCGCGGCCGGCGCGGACGCCGACGCCGCGGACGATCACGGGGTCACCCCGCTGGCGCTGGCCAGCCTGAACGGCAGCCGGACCATCGTGGACGCCCTGCTCGCGGCCGGCGCCGATGCGAGACGCGCCCCGCGGCAACGGGGAGACGCCGCTGATGACGGCGGCGCGGGTCGGCAGCCTCGACGCGGTCCGGAGCCTGCTCGCGGCGGGCGCGGACCGGACGCCGCGGAAGCGACCCTCGGCCAGACCGCGCTGATGCTGGCGGTGGCCGACAACCACACCCCGGTGGCCCGCCTGCTCCTCGAGACCGGCGCCGCGGTCTCCGCCCGTTCGAAGAACCGGTTCACCCCGTTGCTCTTCGCGGCCCAGCAGGGCAATCTCGAAGCCGCCGACCTGCTGTTGTCGGCCGGAGCCGGCGTCGACGAGTCGGCGCCGGACGGCATCGGCGGCAACACCAATGCGCGCTCTCGCTTCGTGCCGGACACCGACGCCGACGCCCTCCTCGTGGCCATCGACAGCGGCCACGCCGAGCTGGCCCGCTTCCTGCTGGCGCGGGCGCAGACCCGGACCACGACGGGGCGGGGCGCACCGCCCTGCACGCGGCCGTGCAGCGGAAGATGCCGGAGGTGGTGGCGGCGCTGCTCGAGCACGGCGCCGACCCCGACCCGCGGATGACGAAGCGGCTGCCGTTCGTGTCGCGGCGCATCACGCAGGGCCACGGGCTGTCGCCGTCCAACATCGGAGCCACACCGTTCTTCCTGGCCGCCAGCTTCAACGACCTCGAGAGCATGCGGATCCTCGTGGAGGGCGGCGCCGACCCGACGCTGCGGGCCGACGACGGGACCACCGCGCTGATGGTGGCGGCGGGCGGCGACTACGTGGAGGGTGCGGACAAGTACGGCGTCCGCTGGTTCGGCGACAACCTGCCGCTGCAGCAGTCGGCGCTCGCGGCGGTGCAGTACCTGCTCGAGCTCGGCCTCGACATCAACGCCACCAACGTCCACCGGCAGACCACGCTGCACGGCGGCGTCTATCTCGGGGGAACCCTGCTGGTGCCGTACCTCGTCGAGCAGGGAGCCGAGATCGACGTCGTCAACATCCGCGGCCAGACACCCTGGATGATCGCGGCCGAAGGCGAGTACCGTTCCGGCTCGTTCTACACCCACAAGGAAACGGGCGAGATTCTCGATCAGCTCGGAGCCGACACCACGCTGGGCGAGGATCTGGGGCCGAACTTCAGGGACATCCTCGCGGCGCGCGAGCAGCAGCAGCAGTAGCTCGCGGTTCCGCTGCGCCCGGCCCGGCAAGTCGTCGCCTGCGGCTCCGCCGTCGCCTTGGCGGCGCCGACGCCCCAAAACCAGCCCTCCGGGAGGCGGCGCCTCCCTCTGAGAGGCGGCGTCCCCTTCGGCGAGGCCGGCTCCGGGGAGACGGCGCCACTTCATACGGCGCAGACTCCTACCCGCCGGCCAGGCTCGCCAGCAGCGCGTCCACGCCGGCCTGGGCCACGACCTCGTCCTGATCGGGGGTACCAGAGCTGCAGCCGATGCCGGCGACGATCTCCTCGTTCACGAACACCGGCAGGCCGCCGGCCACGATCATGAAGCGGCCCTGGTTGCTGACGTGGATGCCGAACGCGGGGCCTCCCGGTCCGCTCACCTCGCCGTAGGCCCGCGTCGAGCGACGCGCCGCGGCGGCGGTGAACGCCTTCGAGATGGCCACGTCGATGCTCGTGATCCGGCCGCCGTCCATCCGGTGGAACATGAGCAGGCTGCCGTTGTCGTCGGTGATCGCGATGTCCATGTCGACGCCGATCTCGCGCGCCCTGGCCTCGGCCGCCGCCATCATGACCCGCGCGTCCTCGAGTGTCAGCTTTCTGCGCTGTTCGCATGAAATGTCGTCCTCCCGCCGCGCATTATAGTCAGCCGGCGCCGGGCGTCCGTGGCAGGGTCAGTCCGCCAGGACGAGTCGGCACGACCAGCCGGCGCCGGGACCGGCGGCACGGTCGGCCGGCGCCGGCCGCCGACGCGAAATCCCACGAGGTCGGACCGGGGTGGCGCCCCTCCCGACCGTGGTAGGATGCCGCCTCATGAAATGCACACTGCGTCACATCGCTCTCGCGGGCGCCCTCTGCGCTCTGCCGCTCGCGGTTCCGGCCGAGGCCGCGCAGGAGAGAACACCCGTGGACGTTGCATCGCTGGGACCGCAGATCGGTGAGATCGTCCCCGACTTCTCCCTGCCCGACCAGAACGGACGCATCCGGACGCGCGACTCGATTCTGGGGCCGAACGGCGCGATCCTGCTGTTCCACCGGTCCGCCGACTGGTGACCGTACTGCAAAGCGCAGCTCGTGGAGCTGCAGGACCGTATCGAAGAGCTTCGGGCGAGAGGCCTCGGGGTCGCGGCCGTCAGCTACGATTCGCAAGAGGTGCTCACCGACTTCAGCCGGCGGCGCGGCATCACCTTCCCGCTCCTCGCCGATGACGACTCCGCCGTCATCACCGACTTCGGCATCCTGAACACCGTCGCCATCGAGGCCCAGGGCCCCAACGGCGACGACCCGGAGGTCGTGGCGGACGTGGCGCAGTACGTGTCGGTGTTCGGGGCGGGCTCGAACGTCGTCGGCACGCCGTTCCCGGGGACCTTCATGCTCGACCGCGAGGGACGCGTGACGGCGCGGTTCTTCGAGGAGTTCTATCGGGAACGGAACACAGCCGCGAACGTGATGCTCCGGCTCGGCGAGGGGCTGTCTCCCATCGCCGCCGTCGAAGGCACGACCGCGCACCTGAAGTTCACCGCGTTCGCCAGCGATCCGACCATCACCGTGGGAACCCGTTTCTCCGTCGCCCTGGAGATCGAGCCGAATCCGGGCATGCACCTCTACGCCCCGGGGGCCGAGCAGCTCGGCTATCGGGTGATGGGGCTGACGCTGGCGCCGGTGCCGCACATCCGGTTCGAGCCGGTGGCGTTCCCGCCGTCCGAGATCTACCACTTCGAGCCGCTCGACGAGCGGGTGCCCGTCTACCAGGCCCCGTTCACCCTGCTGCAGGAAGCGGTGGTGTCCGGCGCCCCGGGCACGGAAGAGGCCCTGGCCGAGGTCGACGCCGTGACGCTGTCGGGCACCCTCGACTACCAGGCGTGCGACGACCGGCTCTGCTACGATCCCGGTTCGGTGCCGCTGACCTTCACTTCGACATCGACCTGCTCGACCGCCAGCGGGCGAACCGCTAGCCACCCGAATCCCCCGGTGTCCGCGCCACTCTTCGGCGCGGACACCGGGACGTCGGCGGCTCTTCTCCATTCCCGACGCCCGCCACCGGCGGCAGCGCCGCCCCGCTCTCCGCGATCCCAGCGGACCCGGGAGCCGGCCGGGCGCACTTGGAGCAGCGGCCCCGCGGCTGCCCGGGCGCCTCGCCGATACCGGCCACCCCGGCGCACTTGGATAGGCCCCTCGACCAAGGCCGCGGCCCCGGACGTACCTGGAGCGGGGCGGCATCCGCGCGATCTCCTGCTCGATTCCACACGGCCGGCCCGGACGCACCCGGAGCACCGGCTCGCGAAGTACAGCCAACGCGGTCGAGAGCAGGAGAGCCCGCCCGGGCGCACCTGGAGCGGCGTCGCCCGACAGCGAGGCCCACGGTTCCGTGACCGGCAGTGGTTATCATGTAGTCGGCGTGGAACTCCGACGTTTCAGTCTCGAACGGTACAAGGGCTACGCACGGCGGGCCGAGGTGGAGCTGGCTCCGCTGACCATCCTGGTGGGGCCCAACAACTCGGGAAGACGGCGCTCGCCCAGGCGATCCAGTTGCTGGCGGGCGGGCTGGCTCCCCCGGACGTCGACGCGCGGGAACTGTCCGCTGGGAATCCGCGGCTCTCCGGCACGGCGAGACCTTCGAGGATCTCGTGACGGGGCGCCCCTTGCACGGTCGGCTGCAGTTCTCCATCACGCTGGCCGGCGAGGGCGGCGAATCGTCGCTCTCCGCCACCGTCACGAACGTCATGGCGCCGGGACGAACGCCGAGCGGCAGATTTCCGACTGGCGGCTGCAGAGCGGCGACCGGGAGATCTTTGCGGAAAGGCAGGGATTCGACGAAGCCGCCGACTACCGCATTTCGGTCCCGGGGGGTCCGCCGGACCTTCGTCCCTTGAAACTGCGTTCGCTACTCCCGAGCAACCTCCACGCGCCTCGCAGAATGGACCGGGCCGCAGGCCGACGCCCTGAAAGCCTGGGCCGCAGGTGTTCGTCACCTGCGTTGCCCGCGGCACCTCCGCGCGTCGGCTCTTCACGCGTCGGAACGGCGCACACCGCGAGCATCGGCCCCGACGGACGGATTCGCCGCTGCCTGTTCGCTTGCCGAGTCACTGCGCAATCGTGTCGCGACTGGTACCTGCAACGCTTCGGTGTGCCAATCGACTTCGTTCCGCAGGCCAGCTACTTCGACTTGATGACGGGAACACCGTTCAGGAACACCTACGTGCGCATCGAGCAGGCGGGGCCGCGGACTCTCCCATGTGCTGCCGGTCGTGGTCACGGCGCTGTCGGCGCGCCGGGCGGGCCCCGGCGTCGACATCATCGAGCATCCGGAGGCCGAGCTCCATCCCGCGGCGCACGCGGACATCGCCGAGCTCCTGCTCGACAACCTCGCCGGATCCGCACGCCCCCTGATCGTCGAGACGCATTCGGAGATGATCCTGCTCCGCGCGCGGCGCTGGGTCGCGGAGGGACGGTTGCCGGCCGGGCACGTGCTGGTCTACTGGGTTCACACGGAGCCGGGACGCGGGTCCTTGCTGGAGAAGATCAGAATACGGGAGAACGGCGAGATGGAGACTGGCCGGACGGCGTCTTCATCGAGGACTACGAGGAGATCCTCGCCATCCGGCGCGCCGCCAGGCGCAAGGCCGAGGGATAGCCGGGCGTGCGCATCGTCATCGACATCAGCGCGGCAAATGATCCGGACGCGCACCGGTGGCTCGACCGCATTCTGCACAGGATCGAAGACGGCTGGCACGTCTGGGACCTGACCGATACACCGGATGCCGACGCCATCGAGGCCACCACGTGGATCAGCGACCCCGGCAGGCAGGGCAATCGACTGCGCGAGCTGCTCGTCGCATCGACCCGGCGCGGCGCGTGGACACTGGCTCCGCACACACGGCGCTTGCGAGTGACTGCGCATCCGGCCGCGCCGGATGAACTCGCGCCCGAGCAGGCATGCCGCCTGGCCGACGAGCCGCTCGTGATCCTCGTCGAAGACAGGGATAGCGACGGCGCGTTCGTCTCACGCGTGGTAACAGAGCTCGACAAGTCCCTTCATGGCCTCTGGAGGCGCGGGGGAGAACCGATCCGATTCGACAGCGTCGGCGGCGCCGGCCAGATGCCCCAGGAAGTCGAGAACCGGACGAGCGCAGTGCCGTATCGCCCGCGGCTCGTCGCCGTCATCGACAGCGACCGGAAGGGTCCGGGAGACTCGGAGAGCGAAGACGCCCGGCGGCTGTGCGAGACCTGCGATCGACACGGACTTCCCTGCTGGGTGCTCGCCAAGCGCGAAGCGGAGAACTATCTGCCTCGAGTCCTCCTCGGCGCGAGGCCCAACACCGGCAGCGGCCACGAAAGGCTGGTTGAGGCATGGGACAGACTCAGCGACGATCAGAAGGACTTCTTCGACATGAAGGACGGCCTGCCGGAGGCTCCTTCGGCGATCGAGGAGGATCTGTTCGATGGCCTACCGGAGGCCGACCGGGAGATTCTCGCGGCGGGTTTCGGACCGAACGTGCATGAATGCTGGAACCTGTGGCACGTGCGAGAGGTGGGGAACGAAATGCGGACTCGCGGACAGGGCGACCTCGAGAACGGCATCGCGCTGATCCGCCGGGAGCTGTAGTCAACATGTCCGATGGCAGGCAGAAGCGCACCGAAGTCGTTCCGGAAGTCGTCTTTCTGGGCAAGCTGGTGGAACGGGTCGCCGCCGGCAAGATCCGCGTCCCGAGGTTCCAGCGCGCCTTCGTGTGGAAACAACCCGACCTGAGCGCACTGCTCGACAGCGTTCTACGAGGTTTTCCGATCGGTTCGATCCTCGTCTGGGATACGGACGAGAACATAGAGTCGACCCCGCGCATCGGCCCCGTCGAAATCAGTCCCCGCCCGAACGGCACGGTCGGGTACATACTCGACGGCCAGCAGCGCGTCTCGACCCTCGCAGGCACACTGCGGCTGACCGACGGCATGGATTCGATCGTGCACCAGATCGAGTGGCGCGTGTACTACGACCTCGACGAGCAGGCATTCATCGACCACCGCAAGGCCGCGAAGGATTCAGCTGTACGCCGGCGGCGAGCAGGGCCAGCGGGGCCATTCATCGACGACCGGCAGCCCGAGCAGGATCCAGACCCAAGGTACTTTCCCGTGCGTAGCCTGCTCAACACGGCGGGGTTCTTCGAAGCCTGCCGTCGCATACAACAGCAAGTCGACCACGAGCATCGTCAGCGCTGGCTCAACGAGGCGGACCGCCTCGCGAGCGCCTTTCGAGACTACCAGCTCCCTCTCATCAGTATCCGCGAGGCGGACCTGGAGAGCGCCGTCACCGTCTTCGCTCGCCTGAACCGCACCGGACGCAAGATGGCTGCGGACGAACTGGTGTCCGCACTGACCTACCATCAACGAGAGTTCCATCTCGCCGGCATGCTCGACGGGTTCAAGGCGGAGCTGAAGAAGAAGGGCTTCGGAAGTCTCGACCGCGTCTTTCTCCTCAGGTCGGTGCTCGCGGCTCTCGAACTGGACATCTACGCCAAGGACTGGGCGGACCTCATGGTCAAGCCGGCAGTCCGCGAGAGACTCCGGAAGGGTTCAAGGCCGCCACGCAAGGCATCAGACTCGCGCTGGAGATGCTCCAGGGTCTCGGCGTCACTTCCGACCGCCTGCTGCCCTACGGACTGCAACTGGTGCTGCTCGGCGAGTTCCATCGCATCTGCCCGCAGCCGGCAGCAGGAACGGTCGAGTCTGCTGAGGCGCTGGTTCTGGGTGACGTCGTTCACGGGCTGGTTCGGCGGCGTCAACACCGCGCAGGCCAAGCGCGCCTTGGAGGAAATCCGGAACCTGCGAAGGGGGAGAGCGAGACGTTCAACGTGGTCGATCTGGACATGCCGGCGCAGCCGTTTCCCGACCGTTTCGACGCGCGAAGCGCCCGCGTACGCGCATTCCTGCTGTACCTGCGTCCCTTCGTCCTCGATCGCTCAGCGGCGGCGCCGACCTGGAACCGGGTCCGCTTCTGTCCCTGCTGGGCACCGACGCGGTAGGTTACGTGTGGTCCAACCCCGACCCGCCGGAAATGGTCTCCAGTCCGGCGAACCGGTTGTTCGTGGACGAAGATCATGTCGGACAAGCGTTGGGCAAGCTGGCCAAGCTGGACGACGACGCGCTGAGGAGGCTGCTGCCGACGCACGGCTTCCCGATCGACTGCATTGGTCAGCTGAGAAACGATGACCGGGCCGGTCTGATCTACGCGCGGTTGGCTACCCTTATCGAGGCGAGCGGGCCTTCATGGTGCAGCGGCACGTGAGTCTGCCTGCGGAACGGACGGCGCCGGCGATTGCGGACAGCGAAGCGTCGCGACGACGAATAGCCGTCGAGACGATCTCGGCGCACACCGTGCCAGTGGCGGGTCCCCGCCGATCAGCCGCCCACTGGCCAAAATCCGCCCACGCTACGCCGCGGACCGGTCCACCGCGCGCTGCACTCCGTTTCGGGGAGGGCCGATTTCAAAGGGTGCGGAATCGCCTCGATCTCGGTCTTCGTCGTGGACCGGACAGTGTCTCCGCGACGTACTGCAATCGGCTCTTGTGAAGGGATTCGGGCTCGTCCACGCCGACGGGTCAACGGCGTTGGTCCTTCGATGAGGTGTTCGTCCTACCGAGCCCCCGCGCTCTCGCCGCGGGCGCCCAAGGTCCAGGGCGACGATGCGGGCGCGGTCGCGGGCATAGAGGGTGGTCCCGACGAGGGTCGGCACCGTCCAGGACCGCGTGTCGAACAGGGGCGTCGTGGCCAGCCGCTCGAGGCCGTTCGGGCTCAGCCGGACGAGCGAGAGGTCGCCGTCCTCCGCAGAGATGATCGCCTTCCCGTCGCCGTAGACCATGGTCGCGCGGCTGAACCCGCGCTCGCGCCACGCCGTCTCCCCCGATTCCATGTGGGTGGCGGTGAGCACCGCGGTCGCGCCCTGGCCGCTCGTGCCGTAGATGAAGTCGCCGATCTTCAGCACGTTGAGAAAGGTGAACCCGCAGGCGGCGATCGGCCCACAGCTCCTCGGTGTGCACGACGTCCCCATCGGGCACGAGGCGGATCGCCTGGCTGCCGCCAATGTAGCCGGACGAGAAGAACAGCACGCGGCTCTCGGGGTCGTAGTGGGGAATCTGGAAGTTGAAGTCGTTGCCGGCGTCGTGGGGGTGCGCCCAGAGCACCTGCCCGGTGTCGGGATCCATGCCGACCACCGCCTGCCCGGCGAAGACCGCCGCGTGGCGCCGGCCGTCGACCGTAATCAGGCCCACCGCCGCATGCGACACCAGGAAGCTGCCGCTCTTCCAGACCACCTCGCCGTCACGCTGCCGCAACGCCATCACTGCCTGACCGGGTCCGCCGACCTGCAGGAGGATGGTGTCCTTGTAGGGGGTCGGACTCATCCCGGACCCCGGCTTGATCATCGATCGGATCAGCAACGGCGGCGCGCCGAAGTCGGTGATGAGGTTCCTCGACCACAACAGCTCGCCGGTCTCGGGATCGAAGACGTGCAGCTCCTTGTTGCTGCCTACGGTGAACAGGCGGCCGCCGGCCAGCAGCGGCGTCGCGTGCGGCCCCGCCCCCTGGTCGAAGTCCTGGTTCTTCGACGCGTACTCGTACTCCCACAGCGTCGCGCCCGTCGCGGCATCGAGGGCGATGACCGCCTCGCGCGGCGTCCAGGGGGAACCGCCGCCCTCGCTGTGCGAGACGCGGTACATGGTGAACAGCCGCCCGCCGGAGACCAGGATGGAGGAATGCCCGGCGCCCAGGGGCCGGCTCCAGATCTCGGGCGGACCCGAGGCCGGCCAGCGCTCCGCGAGACCCGTCGACTCGGCCGTGAAGTCGCGGTTCCGCCCCGCCCACTGGCGCCACTCCCCTTCCTGCGCCGCGGCGGGCGCGGCGGCCAGGAAGAGGACCGCGGCCAGGACCATACGGATCGGCGTCTCGTGTCTCGTCATCGCGGCAACCCCTCGCGCGCAGCGTCCGAGCGCCGGCCGGAGGCACGTCCTGCGGGAACTCCTTGCACGGCATCGCCCAGGTCTCGCACGCGCCGACGGGCCGATCCGCCCGATAGACGAGCCGGTGTTGCGGGTCTCCCCCGCCGGCGTGCCCGTAGTCACCTCGATCGTCAAGGTGCCGCCGTCCGGGCTCAGCGACATCACCTCGTGCATGGTCATGTCGCCCTGCGTTCCTTCCGCCACCAGCCGCTCGCCATCCCACCGCGACGCCGCCCGCATCGTGGTGTCGCGGCCGACGGGAATGGTGAGCTCGCGCCCCGGCGTATAGGACCAGGCCTTGAGGCCGTTGGTCTCCGCGCCGACGATCACCGTGCCGTTGGCGGCATGGGTGATGAACAGGCGTCCGACGTCGTCCCCGCCCCGGCCGCCGCTGAACGCCGGCGTGGTGAAGTCGCTCGCCTCGCGATCGAGCGTCCACATCCCGGAGAAATCGGGACGCTGCGCGGACGCGAGCCCGGCCACCAGGAGCATCCCCGCTACCGACCACACGTATCTGCCACCCTGCACGCGCGTCCTCCTTCGGCCAATCATCCGTCCAGTCCGATCCCTTCGGCGCCGTTCTGCAAGCGCACTATAATCGGTGCGGCGACGAACTGGCGAGGTTTCGTCCGACGACCGGCCGTCGACCGGGGACGGCGGTGCCGGAAAACGAGCCGATCCGCGGCCCGCCTCGCCGCCCGTCCCTCGGGGAGAAGGACCGTTCGATGCTCGCGCCCGCGCCGCACGCTGCCCACCTCCGGTCGAACGTGAGGAACTCGCACGAAGCGAACCACCCGGGTCGGATCGCGGCGTGGCGCCGCGTGGCCGCGCTCGGACCGGCGCAGTCGCCCCGGCCCGCTCCTTGCACCTCTTTCAAGTGTGCCGACCCCGCCTGAGACACCCCGTCCGGTGACTGAGATCGAGGAATCGGTCCTGCTCGACACCCTCGCGAACTACTGGGGCTACCGCGAGTTCCGCCCCCTGCAACGGGAGGCGATCGCCGCCAACCTGCAGGGCCGCGACAGCGTGGTCGTGCTGCCGACGGGAGGCGGCAAGTCGCTGTGCTTTCAGCTGCCGGCCCTCGTCGGAGCGGACGGCGGGGTCGGGCTCGTCGTGTCTCCGCTCATATCGCTGATGAAGGACCAGGTGGACGGCCTGGTGGAGAACGGGGTGTCTGCCGCCGCCCTCAACGCCTCCATCACCCCGGCCGAACGGCGCCGGGTCTACGCGGACCTCGACGAGGGGCGCTGCCGGCTGCTGTACGTCACGCCCGAGCGCCTCGTCGGCGAGGGCGGCGAGGCGTTCCGGGCCCGGCTCCGGACGTGGGGCGTCCGCTTCGTCGCGGTCGACGAGCCCACTGCATCAGCCAGTGGGGGCACGAGTTCCGCCCCGAGTACCGACAGCTCGCGCGGCTCAGGGACGACTTCACCGGCGCGGCCCTGCACGCGTTCACCGCCACCGCCACCCGCCGGGTGCGCGAGGACATCATCGCGCAGCTCGCCCTGCGTGACCCGGAGGTGCTCGTCGGGTCGTCGCCAGGACCAACCTAGGTAACCGGTGCGACCCC
>CASHTH010000748.1:0-24917 GCA_030341885.1 Geodia barretti | reverse complement strand
GGTGTTCTTGCGCCGCTCCGAATCGATCAGAATTTGCAAGCGGCTCATGTGTTATCTGAAATAGGTGGCGGATGGGGTGGGATTCGAACCCACGAGGGACTCGCGCCCCTGCCGGTTTTCAAGACCGGTGCCTTCAACCGCTCGGCCACCCATCCGCACGGCGATATCATCAGCCCGCTCGCCCGCATTCAAGGCGGAAACGCTCGTCAACGGCTTTTTGACTAAGGACCGCCCTTCTATGCTATAGGGCGCCCCACGCCGCCCCGCATCGGGGCGGCTCACCAGTGAAGGGGCGCGGGAGGCGCGCGGGCGTGGCGGAATTGGTAGACGCGCGTGGCTTAGGACCACGTGGCTAAGGCCGTGGGGGTTCGAATCCCTTCGCCCGCACCATCGCCGACGCAGCCCGGCCCAACCGGCGCGTGCCGGACATACGGAGTGACGACATGAGCGCTAGACCATGCAGGTGACGGAGACCCTCGCGGAAGGACTGAGGCGCGAGCTCAAGGTAACGGTGCCCGCCGCCGACCTCGAAGCCGATATCGAGGGGCGGCTCGACGAGTTGCGCAAGACCGTGACCATGAAGGGCTTCCGGCGCGGCAAGGTGCCGCTCTCGATCGTGCGCCGTCAATACCAGCCGCGCGTGCTGGGCGAGGTGCTGCAGCAGACGATCGAGACGAGCTGGCGCGAGGCCGTCGAGGAGCGTGAGCTGCGCCCGGCCATGCAGCCCGAGATCGAGATCACGTCTTACGACGAAGGCAAGGATCTCGAGTTCACCATGGGGATGGAGATCCTGCCGAACATCGAGTTCGGCGATTTCTCCGAGCTCGCTGTTACGCGGCTCAAGGCCGAGGTGAGCGACGAATCGGAGGAGGACGCGCTTGGCCGCCTCGCCGAAGCCGAGAAGCGTTTCGAGCCGGTCGGCGAGCCGAGGCCGGCGCGGGAAGGCGACGAGATCCTGGTCGACATCGCCGTCGAGGTCGACGGCAAACCGGCGCCCGAACGGAGCGGCACGGACGTACCGCTCGAGCTCGATGCCGAAGCGCTCATGCCCGAAATGACCGAGCAGCTCGTCGGCGCGGAGGCTGGCGAGGAACGCGAGGTGACGATCACCCCTCCAGCGCCGACGCCCGAGGGCGAAGACGGCGCGGAGGATCAGGCCGGAGCGGCCGATGCCGCCACCCTGTTCAAGATAACGGTCAAGGAGGTGCGGGAGCGGCTGCCCGTCACGGTCGACGAAGCCTTTGCCGAGCGCCGCGGCGCCAAGGACCTGGACGAGCTGCGCGGCGTGATCCGCGATCAAATTCAGTCGGAGTACGAGCAGGTCTCGCAGGCCCGGCTCAAGCGCTCGCTGCTCGATGTCCTCGACGAGCGCTACAAATTCGAGGTGCCGCCCGGCATGGTCGAGCGCGAGTTCGACGCCGTCTGGCAGCAGATCGAGAACGACGCCAAGAGGGCCGAGACGGAAATCGCCACGCTCCTCGATCAAACGGAGGAGGAGGCGCGGGAAGAGTTCCGCCAGATTGCCGAGCGGCGCGTGCGTCTCGGCCTCCTGATCGCCGAGATCGGCGGCGCCAACGACATCACCGTCGAGCAGGAGGACTTGCTCCGCGCCGCCATGATGAGCGCCCGCGGCCATGCCGAGCCGCAGCGTCTCCTCGACTACTACAGGAACCAACCGCAGGCGCTCGAACGATTCCGCCCCACGGTATTCGAGGACAAGGTGATCGCCTTCTTGAGCGAGCTCGCCACGGTCTCGGATGAGGTGGTCGATGTGGAGACGTTGCTGCGCGATCCGGACGAGGACGAGAAACCGTCGGACTCCGAAACAGCCCAGGCCGGTGAGGACGAGAGTGCTGCGGCCGATGAGGGCGAGAGCACCGCGCCGGACAAGTCGGGCTGAGCCCCCTCGCCGGAAGGAAGAGCGTCATGGCGGATATCGTCGAGACCTACGCCAATACCCTCGTGCCCATGGTCGTGGAGCAGACCAACCGGGGCGAGCGCGCCTACGACATTTACTCGCGCCTGCTCAAGGAACGGATCATCTTCTGACCGGCGGCATCGGCGACGAGGTCGCGAGCCTGGTGACCGCGCAGCTCTTGTTCCTGGAATCGGAGAACCCGACCAAGGACATTTCGGTCTATATCAACAGCCCCGGCGGCCTCGTGACATCGGGCCTCGCGATTTACGACACGATGCAGTACGTGCGGCCGGCGGTGGCCACGCTCTGCATCGGCCAGGCGGCCTCCATGGGCTCGCTGCTGTTGGCGGCCGGCGCCGCGGGGCAGCGCTTCACGTTGCCCAACGCCCGCATCATGCTGCACCAGCCGTCCGGCGGCTTTCAGGGGCAAGCGACCGACATCGAGATTCACGCCAAGGAGATCCTTTCGCTGCGTCAGCGCCTCAATGAGATTTACGTGAACCACACCGGCCAGGATATTGCGGTCATCGAGGATAGTCTGGAGCGCGACAAATTCATGACTCCGGACGAAGCCAAGGAGTTCGGGATCGTGGACGATGTGGTCTCGCAGCGGCCGGAGGCTGCCGACGAATCGGATGACAAGGGCGGCGCCAAGAGGGGAAGCTAGAGATCGCGGCCCGCCGGAGTCGATTTTGGGCGTGGTACCTCCAGCCTGCAGATTGGCGCGGAAAGCACTAGATATTGGGCCTCGAAAACACCGAATGTTGGGCCTAGACACGGGCCGAGGTGTTTGCCAACCTCACGGGGTTCGGGTTGTCTGGAGAGGAGCGTCGCGGGCCTAAGGGCGGCTTTAGCAGGCGAGTCCCGGCAAGCGGCGGTACGGAGCGGACATGAACAAGTCCAGCGGCGGCGATTCGAAGAATACGCTGTACTGCTCTTTCTGCGGAAAGAGCCAGCACGAAGTGCGCAAGCTCATCGCGGGGCCCACGGTGTTCATCTGCGACGAGTGCGTCGAGCTCTGCATGGACATCATCCGCGAGGAGCACAAGAGCGCGCGGGTGAAGAGCCGCGATGGCGTACCCACACCTGCCGAGATTTGCGAGGTGCTGTCCGACTACGTGATCGGTCAGGACCACGCCAAGCGGGTGCTCTCCGTCGCCGTGCACAACCACTACAAGCGCCTCGCCCACGGCAGCAAGGGCAACGAGGTCGAGCTCGCCAAGTCCAACATCCTGCTCGTCGGGCCGACCGGCTGCGGCAAGACTCTGCTCGCTCAAACATTGGCCCGCATCCTCGACGTGCCCTTCACGATGGCCGACGCAACCACGCTGACCGAAGCCGGCTACGTCGGCGAGGATGTCGAGAACATCATCCTGAAACTGCTCCAGTCGGCCGACTATAATGTCGAGCGGGCCCAGCGCGGCATCGTCTATCTGGACGAGGTGGACAAGATCGCCCGCAAGTCGGACAACCCGTCGATCACGCGGGATGTCTCCGGCGAGGGCGTGCAGCAGGCGCTGCTCAAGATCATGGAGGCACCGTGGCCTCGGTCCCGCCCCAGGGCGGGCGCAAGCATCCGCAGCAGGAGTTCCTGCAGGTCGACACGACCAACATCCTGTTCATCTGCGGCGGCGCCTTCTCGGGCCTGGAGAAGATCATCGCCCAGCGCGGGCGCGGCATGGCGATCGGCTTCGGCGCCGATGTGCGCGCGCCGGACGAGCGGAAGACCGGCGAGATCTCTGCGCGAGGTCGAGCCGGAAGACCTGCTCGGCTTCGGGCTCATCCCCGAGTTCGTCGGCCGTCTGCCGGTGATCGCGACTCTCGACGATCTCGATGCGGACGCGCTGGTGGAGATTCTGGTCAAGCCGAAGAACGCGCTCGTGAAGCAGTACGAGAGGCTGTTCGACATGGAGAGCGTGACGCTGGCCTTCACCGAGGACGCGCTCCGCTCGGTCGCGCACAAGGCCATCTTGCGGAAGACCGGCGCACGCGGCCTGCGTTCCATTCTCGAGGCCATCCTGCTCGATCCGATGTTCGATTTGCCGAGCTACGATTCGGTCGAGGAGGTCGTCATCAACCGTGAAGTGGTCGAAGGCAGGGCACAGCCTCTCCTGATTTATTCCGACCGGCTCGAGGACGCGAGTTCGTCGGCATCCTGAGAGGCCGCTTGAACAGCGGCGTCTCCGTACTTACCTTGCCTGGGGGGGAGCGGCGGCGCCGGCCACCGCTCTGAAGCGCAATCGTAAGGCGCACGAGGAACAATGCTGGACGTCTCGTCGATACCGAGCTACCCGGTCCTGCCGCTCAGGGACATCGTCGTCTTTCCGCACATGATCGTGCCGCTCTTTGTCGGGCGCGAGAAGTCGGTCGCTGCGCTCGAGACCGTCATGAAGGACGACAAGCAGATCCTCCTCGTGGCGCAGAAGAACGCCTCCCAGGACGAGCCTGCGCCCAAGGACATCCATTCCGTCGGCGTGGTCGGCTCGGTACTCCAGCTCCTCAAGCTGCCGGACGGGCACCGTCAAGGTCCTGGTGGAGGGAGGCGCCCGCGCGCGGATCGTCGAGTTTCAGGACAATCCGGCATTCTTCGAGGCGCGGGCCGAGAAGATGGAGGAGGACGAGGGCAACGCCGACGAGCTGGAGGCGCTCGGCCGCTCGGTAACGAGCCAGTTCGAGCAATACGTGAAGCTCAACAAGAAGGTGCCGCCGGAGGTGCTGGTCTCGGTGAACCAGATCGAGGAGCCGAGCAAGCTCGCGGACACGATCGCCTCGCACCTCTCGATCAAGCTCGGCGAGAAGCAGGAACTGCTGGAGATCGGCTCGGTCAGCGGCCGGCTGGAACGCGTGATCTCGCTGATGGAAGGCGAGATCGGGGTGCTCCAGGTCGAGAAGCGCATCCGCTCGCGCGTCAAGCGTCAGATGGAGAAGACGCAGCGCGAGTACTATCTGAACGAACAGATGAAGGCGATCCAGAAGGAGCTGGGCGAGGGCGAGGACGGGCGCGACGAGGCGGCGGAGTTCGAGGCGCGCATCAAGGCCACGAAGCTCACCAAGGAGGCGCGCGAGAAGTCGCTGGCCGAGGTCAAGAAGCTGCGCTCGATGAGCCCCATGTCGGCCGAAGCCACGGTGGTCCGCAACTACCTCGACTGGATGCTGTCGATCCCGTGGAAGAAGCGCACCCGCGTCAAGAAGGACCTCAAGAACGCCGAGAAGATCCTCAACGACGACCATTACGGGCTGGAGAAGGTCAAGGAGCGGATCCTCGAGTATCTCGCGGTCCAGCAACGGGCGCGCAAGATGAAGGGGCCGATCCTCTGCCTGGTTGGCCCGCCCGGAGTCGGCAAGACCTCCCTCGGCAAGTCGGTGGCACGCGCGACGGGGCGCAACTTCGTGCGCTTCTCGCTGGGTGGCGTCCGCGACGAGGCCGAGATCCGCGGCCACCGCCGCACCTATATCGGCTCGCTGCCGGGCAAGATCATCCAGTCGATGAAGAAGGCGAAGTCGTCGAACCCGCTCTTCCTCCTCGACGAGGTCGACAAGATGGGCGCCGATTTCCGGGGCGACCCCGCCTCCGCCCTGCTGGAGGTGCTCGACCCGGAGCAGAACAACACCTTCAACGATCACTATCTGGAGGTCGATTACGACCTCTCGGACGTGATGTTCATCACCACGGCCAACACGCTGAGGATGGCGCCTGCCCTGCTCGATCGGATGGAGACCATTCGTATCCCGGGCTACACCGAGCACGAGAAAGTCCAGATCGCCAAGCGCCACCTGATTCCGAAGCAGGCCAAGGCGCATGCGCTCAAGAAGGGCGAGTGGTCGATCTCGGACGAGGCGCTGATCGACCTGATCCGCTACTTCACCCGCGAAGCCGGCGTGCGCAATCTGGAGCGGGAGCTCGCGAACCTGGCCCGCAAGGCGACGAGGGAAATCGTGGCGGATGGCCGGGAGAAGGTTCGTGTCACCCGGCGCAACCTCAAGAAGTTTGCCGGCATCCGCAAGTACCGCTACGGCGAGGTCGAGCACAAGGACATGGTGGGCGTCACCACGGGCCTCGCCTGGACCGAGGTCGGCGGCGAGCTGCTCTCAATCGAGTCGGTGACGCTTCCGGGCAAGGGCCGCGTCATCTCCACCGGCAAGCTCGGCGACGTAATGCGTGAATCGGTTCAGGCGGCCGAGAGCTACGTCAAGTCGCGCGCGGTCGAGTTCGGAATCAGGCCTACGATCCTCAGCAAGCGCGATATCCACGTCCACGTGCCGGAGGGCGCGACGCCCAAGGACGGCCCGTCCGCCGGTGTCGCCATGGTGACCTCCATCGTCTCGGTGCTGACGGGCGTCGCGGTCAGGAGATCGGTCGCGATGACCGGCGAGATCACGCTGCGCGGGCGCGTGCTGCCGATCGGCGGCCTCAAGGAGAAGATGCTTGCGGCGCTGCGCGGGGGGCTCACGACGGTCCTGATCCCAAGTGAGAACGAGAAGGACCTCGAAGACATCCCCGACAATGTGAAGAAGGACCTCACCATCATCCCGGTCGAATCGATGGACGATATCCTGGCGCTCGCGCTCGTCGCCCCGCTCGTGCCCATCGAATGGACGGAGGCTGACGAAGCAGCGCTCTACGGCCTCGCCACCTCGGACGACGACGCGGACGTGAGAGTCCTGCCCCCGCTGGGTGGCCGCGAGGCGCCGGTCCCTCCCCCGGTTTCCTGAGCGCTGTCCGGGCCTCTGGCCCTTCGGCCATGACCGCCCGCTTGAACTCTTGATCGGCTCGACGGTCGGTCGCGGTCTCCGTCCCCACGCCCTTCCCAATGCGCTACGGGCCCGAGTTCATCAGTAAAGAATCCACTTCTAGGCCTGGTTAAACGGGGCGACTCAGGGTGTCTCCCGCCTGGGAAGCCCGCGGACAACGCCGTCTTCGAATCGTTCAGGGCGGAGCGCCTGAATGTCCTTTGATTCCCGAGCCTGGGCGTGACCGCCACCATCCAAAGCCGACGGCATGTCGGGCGGGCTCGATGTTCCGTCAATGCACGGATATTCCGACTCGAGCATCCACCGGGGGTTGGTCAGCGATCACCGGGGCCTATCGCAAGATCAACCCCACCATGCCGGACGCCAACTCGCCAGCTTCGCTTGGCGGTGCGACGGGTGCTATCAACTCCATGCCATGGTCTCGCACTCCGTCCATAGCGCCGCGACAACTGTTCCAGTGAACTGTCGCATCCTTGTCACAGAACGACATTCACGGACTTGCAGGAAAGGAGTTGGCAATGCGCAACCTGCTTCTCATCGGACAAGGCTCGGTACTCGCTTTCATCGTGTTGGCGATTACCGCTTGCAGCGTTGGATTCACAGCGGGACCACTCGGCGCGGTTGAAATCAAGCGTGGTCAGCCGATCGAGATCCGCGCGCTCCTTTCCGATTCGGTCGTGCCGTCTGTGTCCCCTCTCATCCGAACCGCCATCGAGATAGCGATAAAGGATTTCGGCCCAATACACGGGCACGACGTCTCCGTCGAAACTCTCGACGAGACATGCTCTGGCCCAGGTGGGCGCGCGGCGGCTGAGGCCGTCGTTGCCGGCCCGCAGATCGTCGGCGTCATCGGGACCTTGTGCTCCGGTGCGGCGGTGGAGGCATCGCCGATCCTCAGCAGGCGGGTTTCTCCATGATTTCACCGGCCAACACCTCACCTGTGCTCACGTCCGATCTGGCCGGCAATGCGGGCCCGGACTACCACAAGGGTTACTACCGCGTTACCGACAACGACCTCATCGAGGCGAGCGTTGTCGCACACTTCAGCTACGATGAGCTTGGGTTGCGCACGATGGTCACGATCCACGATGGCGACCCCTATACCAGCGCCATCGCGAATGCTCTTGCTGCAGCATTTCGCGAGCATGGCGGCGCGGTTCCGGTCGTCGCTCAGGTGGCAAAAGGCCAGACTGACATGGCCACCGTTCTTGCCCAGTTCGACGAAGCCGACCCCGATGGCGTGTTCATCCCGCTCTTCCCGACGGAGGCAACGACTCTGCTTCAACAGGCAGCCCAGTCCGGCGCCCTGGATGGTGTGACGACGATCGCCGGTGCCGCCATATTGACGACGGAGGTTCTTGCGTTGCCGGAGTCAGAAGGCCTCTATTTCACCGCACCTGATCTCGGAGACAGCGGCAACACGAACCAGGCGACGGGCAGAAGTGCTGCTGATGTACTGGCCGCGTTCGAGGTCGCCTTCGGGGGGCCGCCAACGTCGCCTTACTGGGGGCACGGGTATGACGCCACGACGCTGTTGCTCTCGGCTATCGAGCAGGTTTCGGTCGTCGATGGAGATACGCTCAACATCGACCGCGTGGCACTCCGTGATGCGTTGGATAGCACTGCAGACTTTCAGGGCATCGTCGGCACGCTTACCTGCGATGACTTCGGGGACTGCGGTAAGGGCCGCAGCGTGATCCATCGGCACGAGGACTCCAGCGTCACGGACCCGTCACTCCTACCCATCGTGTACAAGGGTGCTCGGGACTCGCACCTGCCTCAACACTGACGTCGAAGGCGGCGAGGGTCTTTCCAGGGAGCGAGCGGGCTTCCTTGAGGAGGCGCGGCGGTTCGTCGGCGGCTACTGCAGGCAGGCGCAACGCCCCATCGGCTCACGAGGTGCGTCGCCCGGCGCCCCGTGGCGTGCCTGCTGGTCGAAGAACGAGGCACCGGTCGGCAACTGCGGCAGATCGAGTTCGTAGTCCATCGAGCGCACGCGCCCGGTGCGCTGCCCGCGAACGAGCCGCCCCTCGTAGCGGCTCGGCACCGGATTCGGAGAAATGGCGACCGCGTCTTCCGCGCTGTACACCGAGATGTGAAGCGTCCGGGGCCGCGCGGAGCGGTTGGCAGTGGAACCGTGCAGGAGGCGCGTGTGCATCAGGCACGCCGCACCTGCCGGCCCCACGCACATCCTGGCGGATGCCACGGCCGCGTCGGCCACCGCGTCTGCGACCGCGCCCGTGAACACGCCCTCGTGCCAGAGGCTGTGGATGGGGCCGCGGTGCGAGCCGGCAAGGACCTGTAGCGGCCCGTTCTCCTCGGTGACCTCGTCCACCATCAGCAGCGCCGTGACGACATCGTCGTTGCTGTGCGGTGTGAACGAGAAGTCCTGGTGCCATTTGACCTCGGTGTGTCCGCCGGGAGCTTGGAGTTGATCTTGGTGTGGTGCAGCTTCACGTCGGGTCCGATCAACTCGGCAACGCAGTCGGCCATGCGGCTCTCCAGCGTGGCCGCAAGATAGGCCTCAGACACCTCCACCGGCGCATTGACCCGGCGAAGGCTCGGTTTTCCGCGCTGTGACCCGGCTCGAGGTCGAAGCGCGGCCTGCCGTCCACGGTGTCGCCCCAAGCGGCGTCGTGAGACCGGCTCTCCTCCACCCACGCAGCGAAGTCCTGCTTCAACCGCTTGAGCAGGGCGCCATCCACCGCATTCTCGACCATCAGATAGCCGTGTTCATGGAAGAACGCGCACTGATCGGGGCGAAGCTCGGGCATAAGCGCTCCGGCTCATCGAGTGGACGACGCGGCCATGTTAGGGAGAGTGCAGGAATAGGAAAAGCGTTCCCGCCTTTCGATGAGAGACATTTGCTGGCTACGCAGGCCGTGACATTGGTGAGAAATCCGGGCTAGAACCGGCCGCGCCCCATCGCCGCGTGTCCTGGGTCGATGGGCGTCCCCTCAACCCAATCCTTCGCATCATCTGGAGGCGCCGCGCATGACCGTCGAGAACCGCTGCAAGAGAAAGATGCTCGCGGGCGAGCCCGCGCTCGGGGCCTGGCTCGCGATGGGCAGCCCCATCGCTGCCGAGATCGTGGCCAACGCCGGCTACGACACGGTCATCATGGATCACGAGCACGGCCCCGGCGACCTGCTCAACGCCATCGGCCTGATGCAGGCCGCGGCTTCGTCCGGCGCGACCCCGATGATGCGCGTGCCGTGGAACGACATGGTCTACATCAAGCGGGCGCTCGACATCGGCGTGATGGGCATCGTCGTGCCCTATGTGCAGAACGCCGCCGAGGCCGAGGCGGCGGTCGCCGCCTGCCGCTATCCGACCGTGGGCGTGCGCGGGGTTGCGCCCCACGCGGCGCGCTGCTCGCGCTGGGGCTCGCAGATCAAGGACTATCTCGCGGCGATGCCGCAGGAGATCCTTGTCGCCTGCCAGATCGAGACCGAGGAAGCGATCGACAATATCGAGGAGATCGCGGCGGTCGACGGCGTCGACATGCTGTTCCTCGGGCCGAGCGACGTCTCGGCGAGCATCGGCCACATGCTCGACATGGAAGAGCCGAAGGTGATCCAGCTGCTCCAGAAGGCGGAGCGCAAATTGCGCGCGACGGGCAAGCTGCTCGCCACGGTCACGCGCCCCGGCAAGTCCGTCAAATGGACCTTCGAGCGCGGCTACGACCTGGTCGTCTGCGGCCAGGACGCGAAGCTGCTCCAGGGTGCCGCCCTCGCCCAGGTCAAGGAGTTCCGCGACTCGCCGCCGAAGAAGCGCGCCCGTTAGAACTCAACCGGGCGCTGGCTCAAGTCGCCCGGTAGTGCGCCTCCTCGTCCGGCTTGCCGGGGCAGGTGGCACGCCCGCTCTCGACCAGATTGATCAGGTGGGCGAGCACGGTGCGGGCGGCGGCGGGGCGGAGGCGCGGGTCGAGCCCCCGGTAGCGCAGGGTCACGATCTCGGGAATGGTCGCAGCACCCTCCGCCACGGCGGACAGGATCTCCGACTCCCGCCGGCGCCGATGGCTGAGCAGCTTGCCGACGAAGCGTCGCGGCTTCGGGATAGGCGGCCCATGCGTGGGCCAGTAGGTCTCCTCGTCACGCCCCTTGAGCTTCTCCAGCGAAACCATGTAGGCGCCCATGTCGCCATCCGGCGGCGAGACCACCGTGGTCGACCACCCCATCACGTGATCGCCGGAGAAGAGCGCCCGCTCCTCCGCCAGCGCGAAGCAGAGATGGTTCGAGGTGTGGCCGGGAGTATGCACAGCCTCAAGCGTCCAACCGTCGCCGGCGACGACCGCGCCGTCTGCAAGCCGGTGGTCCGGCACGAAGTCGCGGTCCGCGCCTTCCTCCACCGCCGGCCCCTCACCGCCCCCGTGCGGGCCGAAGCCGTAGGTCTCAGCCCCGGTCGCGGCCTTGATGTGGCGTGTCGCCGGTGAGTGGTCGATATGGGTGTGGGTCACGATGAGGTGAGTCACGGTCTCGCCGCGCACGGCAGCGAGGACTGCATCGACGTGCTGGGCCAAGTCGGGGCCGGCATCGATGATCGCCACCTTGCCGTGGCCCACGATGTAGGTGCCGGTGCCGTGGAAGGTGAAGACGCTTGGGTTGTGCGCGATGACGCGGCGGATCAGCGGCGAGACCTGCGCCACCGCGCCGTAGCTGAAGTCGAGCTCGCGGACGTAGGGGAGCGGCTCGCTCATGGCGCGAACCCGTCGTGGACGTCTGTCGGGTGCAGGACAATGCCCTCCAGGCTCGGCTCGTGACGGAGTGGATGGCGCCGGTATGGACGGCAGCGCCCGGTTGAATGGCGGCCGGCAATGGGTATCATCGCCTCGCCGCCGGGGTCAAATGCCGGCGCAGAGCGACCAGAGACGATGAGGGACGGCCCGTGACCATCGATCCGCCAGAGATCATCGAGGTCGACGAGACGGTCGTTGCGTGCAACGGCGGCGGCGGCGCGCTCGGCCATCCGCGCGTCTTCCTCAATCTGGAGACGGGCGGCGCCATCGACTGCCCCTATTGCGACCGGCGCTTCGTCCTGAAGGCAGGCGCCGCCAAGTCCGGCGGCCACTAAGCCATCTCTCATCGAGCGCCGGTCCGCATCGCCAGAACGGCGATGAAGCCCAGCCCCGAAACCGCAGCACACACCCAGTAGGCTCCCGAGCCCCAGGCGGCATAGAGCAGGCCCGCGATCAGGAGCCCGGCGCCCAACCCCAAGCCGTTGGTCAGCGCAGCGAACAGCGCCTGCGCCGTGTTCGACGATCCGGCGGGCACGGTGCGGGCTATGAAGACCATCGCGCCGAGGTGCATGGCGCCGAAAGTGAGCGCGTGCAGGCATTGGGCAAGCGCCAGCACCCAGACCTCCGTCGTCAGCGCCAGCACCGCCCAGCGCACCACGCCGGCTAACGCTGCCGCCCCCAGGAGCCCCACCGGCCCGATGCGACGGAGCAGCGGCGCGTTGCACGCGAAGAGGATCACCTCGGCGACGACACCGCCCGCCGCCAGAGCATGCCGATCACCCATTCCGTGAGCCCGACGCTGAGCCAGTGGAGCGTCGAGAACCCGTAGAACACCGCATGCGCGCCGTGAATCGCCGTGGTCGCGATCACCATGAGGCGGAACTGCCGATCGCCCAGCACACTCAGGATCGGCGCTGCGGGCGGCGCATCGCCGCCGCGCTTGTCCGGCATGGCGAAGGAGCCTGCGATCATCAGCGCGATGCAGACGAGGATCATGGTGAGGATCAGCTCGGCGGAGGGCACCGCGGCGGCCTCCAGCACCGCGCCCCCCACTGCCGCAGCAACGAGGTAGGACACCGAGCCCCACAGCCGCACGCGGCCATAGCCGGACTCCGCCGAGACCGTGCGCAGCGCGATGGTCTCGCCCAGCGGCAGCACGCCGGCATAGACCAGCGTGAAGACGGTGCTGACCGCGAAGATCGGCCAGAAGCCCCAGGTCCAATAGAAGGCGGCGGCGACCAGAAGCACGGTAGCGCGCAGGCGACCAGCGGCCCCGCGTGCTGTCGCGGCGGTCGGCGAAGCGTCCGATAAAGGGGCCGGCGGCGGCGCGCAGCATGAGCGTGAGCCCCAGCATCAGCCCGATCTCGGTCACCGAGAGGCCGCGCGCCTGCAGGAAGAGCGGCCAGAACGGCAGCGCCACCCCCGCCACCAGAAAATAGGCCGCATAGAAGGCGGAGATGCGGGGTGCCGCGTAGGGGATGGAAGCGCTGCGGGCAGACACGGGGGGCAGCTCGCGGTTGGCGACGGTTGGCGGCGTCCGCGCGGCGCCCGCTGTGCGGGGGCCGGCCTGCGTGGCATAGTGGCGCGCATCGCCGACGGGCAAGTGCCCGCCGACGAGACCCTGAAGCCGGAGCGCCCATCGTGAGCCACGAAGCCCCCGACGACGCGGGCGCCTTGCGCCACCTCTACCTCATCGACGGCTCGGGCTTCGTCTTCCGCGCCTTCCATGCGCTCCCGCCGCTGACCCGCCCTGACGGCACGCCCGGTCAATGCGGTGCTCGGCTTCACCAACATGCTGTGGAAGATCCTGCGCGAAACCGATGCGGACCATGCCGCAGTGATCTTCGACACGGCGCGGCTCACCTTTCGCAATGAGATCTACGAGCTCTACAAGGCGAACCGGGGCGAGACGCCGGAGGAGCTGATTCCGCAGTTCCCCCTCGTCCGCGAGGCCGCCGGCGCCTTCAACCTGGCGTCGATCGAGCTCGTCGGCTTCGAAGCCGACGACCTGATCGCGGCTTATGTCGAGGCCGCGCGGGCGCGGGGTGCGCGGGTCACCATCGTCTCCGCCGACAAGGACCTGATGCAGCTCGTCGAAGGCGACTCGGTGGTCATGTACGACTACTTCAAGAATCGGGAGATCGGCCCCGACCAGGTGCATGAGCGTTTCGGCGTGGGGCCTGAGCGGGTGATCGACGTGCAGGCGCTCGCCGGCGACAGCACCGACAATGTGCCGGGCGTGCCCGGCATCGGGGTCAAGACGGCGGCGCAGCTCATCAACGACTATGGCGACCTCGACCGACTGCTGGAGCACGCCGAAGAGATCAAGCAACCCAAGCGGCGCCAGAACCTGATCGAGCATGCCGAGATGGCGCGCCTTTCCCGCGATCTCGTGACGCTCCGCCGGGATGCGCCCTTGCCGATGCCGCTGGAGGCGCTTGTGCGCCGTCAGCCGGAGCCGGGCGCGCTTCGCGCCTTCTTCCAGGAAAACGGCTTCAGGTCGATCGCCGCGCGGCTCGGGACCGATGGTGGAGAGGCAACGCTGGCCGAGGAGGAGGCGGAGCCAAACGAGACGGCCCCCCTCCCCGCCTCCTACCCGCTGGTGACGGATGCGGCCGCGCTCGTGGACTGGGTAGAGAAGGCGCGCGAGAGCGGCGTGCTGGCGCTGGAGCCGTTCCGATCGGCCGGGTCTCCGGAGGGGGCCGGCCTCGCGGGCGTCGCACTCGCCACGGCGCCGGGCGAGGCCTGCTATGTCCCCCTCGGCCACGCCAGCCCCGACCTGCTGGAGGCGGCACAGGCGAGCGCGCAACTCGACTTCGCCGAGGCGCTGGCGGTCCTCGATCCGGTGCTGACCGACCCCGGCGTGCTTAAGCTCGGCCTCGACATCAAGCAGACCCTGCGCCTGCTATCCACGCACGGGCGAACGCTCGCCCCGGTCGACGATGCGATGCTGGCCTCCTGGGTGCTCGACGGCAGCCTGCATGGCCATGCTCTCGAGGACCTGACGCAGCTCCATCTTGACCGCGCGGCACCGGCGCTTGCCGCCGTGCTCGGCAGCGGGCGCAACAAGGTTTCCGTCGACGCGGTCTCGCCCGAGGCGCTGCGGGATACCGCCGCGGCGCACGCCGATCTCGCGCTCCGCCTCCACAGCGTCATTCGGCCGCGCCTCGTCGCCGACCGTCTCACCACGGTGTTCGAGCGGATCGAACGCCCGCTGATCGCGGTGCTGGCCCGGATGGAAGCCGCCGGCATCCTCGTGGACCAGGGCGAACTCGTCGCGCTGTCGGCGGACTTCGCCGGCCGGATCGAGACGCTGGAGAGCGAGATCCACGCCCTCGCCGGCCATCCCTTCACCATCGGCTCGCCCAAGCAGCTTGGGCGAGGTGCTGTTCGACGAGATGGGGCTCCGGAGCGGGCGCAAGGGCAAGTCGGGCGCCTACAGCACCGGCGCCGACATTCTGGAGGAGCTGGCGGCCCAAGGCCACGACCTGCCGGCGCGGGTGCTCGACTGGCGCCAGCTCACCAAGCTCAAGAGCACCTACACGGACGCGCTGATCGAGCACATCGACCCCGCAACCCGGCGCGTGCACACGACCTTTACCATGACCGCCGCGAACACCGGGCGGCTCTCCTCCAACGACCCCAACCTGCAGAACATCCCGATCCGCACCGAGGAGGGCCGCCGCATCCGCCGCGCCTTCGTCGCCGCTCCGGGTCATGTGCTGCTGTCCGCCGACTATTCGCAGATCGAGCTTCGCATCCTCGCCCACGTCGCCGGCGTAGACTCGCTCAAGGACGCCTTCCGCGAGGGGATCGACATCCACGCGCTGACCGCGAGCCAGGTGTTCGGCTTGCCGCTCGAGGGCATGGACCCGATGGTCCGCCGCTCGGCCAAGGCGATCAATTTCGGGATCATCTACGGCATCAGCCCCTTCGGGCTCGCCCGCCAGATCGGCGTCCCCCAGGCCGAGGCCAAGGGCTATATCGAGGCCTATTTCGCGCGCTATCCCGGCATCAAGGACTATATGGAGCGCACAAAAAAGGCAGCCCACGCGGAAGGCTTCGTGACCACGCTCTTCGGCCGCAAGTGCCGGCTGCCGGGCATCAACGATCGCAACCCGGCGCGCCGCGCGTTTCAGGAGCGCGCGGCAATCAACGCACCGATCCAGGGCGCCGCCGCCGACGTCATCAAGCGCGCGATGATCCCGATGCAGGGCGCGCTGGAGGCCTGCGGCCTGCGGGCCCGGATGCTGCTCCAGGTGCACGACGAGCTGGTGTTCGAGGTGCCCGAGGCGGAAGTCGATGAGACCGGCGACATCGTCAAGCGGGTGATGGAAGGCGCCGCCCATTTGGACGTGCCGCTCACCGTCGATGTCGGCACCGGCGCTAGCTGGGCCGACGCTCACTGACGCCAAGCCGTCGGGAGCGGCGTGCCGTCGCGGTCATGGCGCGCGCCCTGCAAAGGCGCCGTTGACTGGGCCCGATCCTGTGGCATACTGCCTGCGACGCGCGGGCCGGCGTTCGCCGGGTAGGCCCGCGCGCTGTTGCATCTTATCCCACTGTCGTGAGCGCAATGAAAACCTTCTCGGCAACGCCTGCCACCATCGATAAGAAGTGGATGCTGGTGGATGCTGAGGACATCGTCCTCGGCAGGCTCGCCACCATCGTCGCCACTCGCCTGCGCGGCAAGCACAAGCCAAGCTACACGCCGCACATGGACTGCGGCGACAACATCGTCATCGTCAATGCCGAGAAAGTACGGCTCACCGGGCGCAAGCGGGAAGACAAGCTCTACCATCACCACACCGGGTATCCCGGCGGGCTCAAGACCCGCACCGTCGCCCGCATCCTTGGCGGCAAGCGACCGGAGACGGTGGTAATCAAAGCGGTGCAGCGGATGCTCCCCAAAGGCCCCTTGGGCCGCCAGCAGATGGCGAACCTCAAGGTCTATGCCGGCCCGGACCATCCGCACGAGGCGCAGCAACCCGAGCCCCTCGACATCGCCGCGATGAATCCGAAGAACGCGAGGAGCACGCTGCGTGGCTGACGAGTCGAAGACCCTGACCAGCCTTGCCGAGCTCGGCGAGGTCGCCCTGCCCGACGTTGAAATCGAGCCCGAGCCGCAGATCGACCACCTGGGCCGCACCTACGCGACCGGCAAACGCAAGGACGCGGTCGCGCGCGTTTGGCTGCGGCCTGGCGTCGGCACGATCACGGTCAACAAGCGCGCGGTGGAGGTTTACTTCGCCCGCCCGGCGCTCAGAATGATCATCAACCAGCCAGCGGAGCTGGTCGCGCGCCTCTCCCAGTACGACGTCATCTGCACCGTCAAGGGCGGCGGCCTCTCCGGCCAGGCCGGCGCGGTTCGGCACGGCATCAGCCGGGCGCTGGTGGCGCGCGAGCCGGAGCTCCGCAAGATGCTCAGGTCCGGCGGCTTCCTCACCCGCGACAGCCGCGTCGTGGAGCGCAAGAAGTACGGCAAGCGCAAGGCCCGCCGGAGCTTCCAGTTCTCCAAACGCTGAGTTCGGCGTTGCCGGCGCGCTTTTTTCCCCGGCTTACGCGATCTGAGTAGGCTTCCCATGAGCCACCCTTCCTCCGGCACGGGCAACACGGCCCGCGTCGGTGTGCTCGGTGCGAGCGGTTATACCGGCGGCGAGTTGCTGCGCCTGCTGGCGAGCCACGACGGCTTCTCGGTCGGCCTGCTCACCGCCGAGCGGCGCGCGGGTCAGAGCCTGGGCGCGGTCTTTCCCCATCTGGGCGGCGCCGGCTTCCCCGACCTCGTCAAGATCGAGGACGCCGCCTGGGACGCCCTCGACGCGGTCTTCTGCTGCCTGCCCCACGGCACCACGCAGGAGGTCGTTGCCGCCCTGCCGGGCCATCTCAAGGTAGTGGACCTCTCGGCCGACTTCCGTCTCGCGGACCCGGAAGTCTACGCGGAATGGTACGGGCGGGCGCACGGCGCCGTGGCGCTCCAGGCCGAGGCGGTCTACGGGCTGACCGAGCTCGCACGCGACGACGGTGCGCGGCGCCCGCCTCGTGGCGAACCCGGGCTGCTACCCGACCGCGTCGCAGCTGCCGCTGGCGCCGCTGCTCGAAGACGGGCTGATCGAGAGCGAGGACATCATCATCGACGCCAAGTCGGGGGTCTCGGGCGCGGGGCGCGAGGCCAAGCAGGGGAGTCTCTTCGCCGAGGTCGGCGAGGGCGTGCACGCCTACGGCGTCGCCCACCACCGCCACGCGCCGGAGATCGAGCAAGGGCTCTCGGCGGCGGCGGGGACGCCCATTCGCGTCAACTTCACGCCCCATCTGATTCCGATGAACCGGGGCATTCTGGCGACGATCTACGTCCGCAGCCGCGCGGGCGCCGATGCTCTGCGCGAAGCGCTTGCCCGGCGCTATGCGGACGAGCCGTTCGTGCGCGTCCTGCCGGCGGGCGCAGCACCCGCGACCCGCCACGTGCGGGGCTCGAACCACTGCCTCATCGGGGTCTTCGACGACCGGATCGAGGGGCGCGCCATCCTGATCTCGGCCATCGACAATCTGGTGAAGGGCGCCTCCGGCCAGGCGATCCAGAACATGAACCTGATGCACGCCCTGCCGGAGACGACCGGGCTCGAGCAGGCGCCGCTCTTCCCTAGAGGGTCGGGAGCATATGTCGGCCGGCCTGCTCCTGCCCTACCACCACCGCTGGCCCAAGGTGGCGCCAAACGCCTTCGTCGCGGCCGGCAGCAGCGTGATCGGCGACGTCGTGCTCGGGGCCCAGTCGAGCGTCTGGTTCAACTGCGTCCTGCGCGGCGACGTGAACTACATCCGCGTCGGCGCGCGCAGCAACGTCCAGGACGGCACGATCATCCACACCGCCACCGCCGACGGCCCCACGCTCATCGGCGAGGACGTGGTGGTGGGCCACATGTGCCTGCTCCATGCCTGCGTGCTGGAGGACGGCTGCATGATCGGCATGGGCGCCACGGTGATGGACTACGCGGTGGTGGAAACCGGCGCCTGGGTCGCCGCCGGCGCGCTGGTGACGCCCGGCAAGCGGGTCAAGAGCGGCGAGATGTGGATGGGCCGGCCGGCACGGCCCACGCGGATGGTGAGCAACGCGGAGCGCGAGACCATCGTGAGCATCGCCCGGCGCTACGCTAACAGAGCCGGCGAGTACCGTGCCTCGTCGGCCCGCCGCAGCGGGCCCCTGCGATCATGCGGCCAGCACGTAGGAGCCCGGCGCGTCCTCGATCGGCTTGAGCGCTCCTGCGCCGGGAACACGCGCCGGCACCTTGTTGCCGCCGGCACGGCGGCGCTGCCATGCGTGCCAGTCGTTCCACCAGGAACCCTCGTGGCGCTCGGCGGCGGCGAGCCAGGCGTCGGCACCCTGCGACTCCACGATCGGCCCGGTCCAGTAGCCGTATTTTCCGGCCGCGGGCGGATTGATGATGCCGGCGATATGGCCGGAGGCGCCGAGCACGAAGCGGCGCTGCCCCCCATAGAGCCCGCACGCGGCGAAGCAGGACTGCCACGGCGCGATGTGATCCTCCCGCGTCGCCACGATATAGGTCGGGATGTCGATACGGCGAAGGTCGATGGGAACGCCAGCGAGGCTCAGGCCCCCTGGCTGGGCGAGCAGGTTCTCCCGATACATCTTGCGCAGGTAGTAGCCGTGCATCGCCGCCGGCATCCGGGTCGAGTCCGAGTTCCAGAAGAGCAGGTCGAAGGGCATCGGCTCCCGGCCGAGGAGGTAGTTGTTGACCACGAATGACCAGATCAGGTCGTTGGCGCGAAGCATGTTGAAGGTCGTCGCCATGTGGCGGCCGTCGAGGTAGCCCTTCTCCGCCATCATGGCGTCGAGGGACTCGATCTGGGCATCGTCGATGAAGACGCCGAGCTCGCCGGGCTCTGCAAAATCGACAAGGGAGGCGAAGAAGGTCGCGCTCTTGATGCGCTCGTCACCCCGCGCCGCGAGATACGCCAGCGTCGCCGCCGTGAGCGTGCCGCCCAGGCAGTAGCCGATCGGCGCCACATCGCGCTCGCCCGTGGCCTCCGCAATCGCATCGAGCGCAGCCAGCGGGCCTTCCAGCATGTAGTCCTCGAAGGTCTTCTCCGCGAGCCGCTCGTCCGGGTTGACCCAGGAGATCAAGAAGACCGTGTAGCCCTTCGACACCGCCCACCTGACGAATGAGTTCTTCGGCCGCAGATCGAGCACGTAGTACTTGTTGATCCAGGGCGGCACGATGAGGAGCGGCCGGCGATACACCGTCTCCGTGCCAGGCGCATACTGGATCAGCTGCATGAGGTCGTTCTGGAAGACGACCGTTCCGGGCGTCGTCGCGACGGTCTCGCCCAGGGTGAAATGGCCTTCGTCCGACATCCGCGGCGCGAACCGGCCGTCGTTGCGTTCGAGATCGTCGAGCACGTTGCGGAGGCCCCGCAGCAGGTTCTCGCCCTTGGTCTCGACTGTCTCCCGCAGGGCCGCCGGATTGGTGGCGAGAAAATTGGTGGGCGCCAGCGCGTCGACGAATTGGCGGCTGTAGAAGGCGAGCTTCGCGGCGTCCCTTTCCTCCAGACCCTGAATGTCCCCCACCGCCGACTGAACGCAGGCGGCGGTCAGCAGGTAGGACTGCTTCAGATGATCGAAGGCCCAGTTCTCGGTCCAAGCCGGATCGCGAAAACGCCGGTCGTCGGGCGCGGGCTCAACGATCGGCTCCGACGGCGCCTCGCCCTGTAGGCGTTGGGCACCCTGCTGCCACAGCCTGAGATAGCCGTCCCACCACTTCATCTGAGCGTCGATCAGCGGCGAGGGGTCGGCGGCAAGGCTTCGTGCCATCGCCATGAAGGCGTCGCTCAGGTTGAGCGGGTCGGCGCTCGACCCGGCGCCCGCCGCGTCCCTGCCCGCTCAGCAAGCGCGCGGCCATCCGCTGGCTCTGCGCCGCAATGGCGGCGAGATGCTCAGCCATATCGTTTTCCGTCCCGTCCGCGGCGGTCGGTTCATCGGTCATTGCAAGCCGGATCCATGTGAGTTTGGCGAGCGCGCCTGCCGGCCGGTGCCCGCGTATGCGATTGATGGGAATTCCGTATATGCTACTAACGAGTCGCACCGTTCTCAATACTTGCGGACGCCGGACGTCGCCAACAATCCAGGAGAATGCGCCATGCCCGATCCCCAGGCCACCCGGACGACTGCGCAGCCTCGCAGGCGGCGCTCCTTGCGCCCGCTGGCGCTCCTCGCGATCGGGCCGCTCGCTCTCGGGCTCCTCGTCGGCGGTTGCACGGCGGTCGAGTATACGACCGATTACATCGGCGACCTGTTCAGCTACGTCGAGGACGACGACGAGATCTTCGGCGACAACGCTATCCCGGGCGGCGACGAGCCTTATCGCTCGCTCAGCGAGGTGCCGGCCGAAGCGCCCGCCATGTCGAGCACGGAAGAGCGCGCCGCATTGACCGCCGGCCTGGTGGCGGATCGCGAGAACGCGCAGCACACGGCGGAAACGCTTCGCGCGCGCGTAGACCCGGAAGAACCGATGACGCAGGTTCGGGCGGTCTATCAGCCGGCGGAAGAGGCAACGGAGCCCGCTCCGGCGAACGGTGGATGATCGCGCCGGGCGCCCCTCTCGTCGGAACCAAGGGCGCGCCGGCCACCGCCGGCGTGCCCCGCAACCCGTCACTCAACCGGCTCGCTGAGACCCCCGCCCCATCGTGACCGATCGTTCCCTTGCTGCGCCGGGCGGCCAGGGATCGGCCGGCCGCCCTCCACCCGTGCCGCAACCGAAGCCGGAAGAAGCCCTCCCCCATGCCTGAGCCGCTGCGTATCGCCATTGCCGGACTGGGCACGGTCGGCTGCGGGGTGCTCGCGCTCCTGCGCGACAACGCAGCGCTGCTCGAGCAACGGACGGGCCGGTCGATCGAGGTGGTCGCGGTCTCGGCGCGCGACAAGGGCAAGGATCGCGGGGTCGCGCTCGACGGGCTCGAGTGGCGGGATGACGCCCGGGCGCTCGCCGCCCTCCCCGCCGTCGATGTCGTCGTCGAGCTGATCGGCGGGTCGGAGGGCACCGCGCGGGCGCTCTCGGAGGCGGCTCTCGCCCACGGCAAGCATCTGGTGACGGCCAACAAGGCCCTGCTCGCCCATCACGGCGCGGCGCTCGCCGAGGCCGCGCAGCGGGCGCATCGTCATCTCGGTTACGAGGCAGCCGTCGCCGGCGGCATCCCCATCGTCAAGGCGCTCCGCGAGGGCCTCGCGGGCAACCGGCTCGGCGGCGTCTACGGGATCCTGAACGGCACCTGCAACTACATCATGACGGCGATGCACGAGTCCGTGCGGGCCGGCCAGGCGCGGGAATTCGAGTCCGTGCTCCATGAGGCGCAGGAGCTGGGTTATGCGGAGGCCGATCCCTCGACCGACATCGACGGGATCGACGCCGCCCACAAGCTCGCGATCCTCGCCAGCGTCGTGTTCGGATGCCCGGTCGATTTCGATGCCGTGCATGTCGAGGGCATTCGTCACGTCAGCGCGCTGGACATCGGCTTCGCCATCGAGCTCGGCTACCGTGTCAAGCTCTTGGGCATTGCCCGCGCCGGTGAGGACGGCATCACCCAGCGCGTGCATCCCTGCATGATCCGCGAGGCGGCGCCCATCGCCCGCGTCGATGGCGTCTTCAACGCCGTGGTGGCGGAAGGCGATCGGATCGGGAGCGCGCTCTTCGAGGGACCCGGCGCCGGCGCCGGCCCGACCGCATCGGCCGTGGTCGCCGACCTCGTCGATATCGCCCGCGGCCAGATCATGCCGGCCTTTCCCGCTGCCTTTGAGGGCGCGCAGCGGGCGGCGGCGAGACCCATGGACCACCATGTCGGCGCCTATTACATTCGCCTGATGGTGGTGGACCGGCCGGGCGTCATTGCCGGCATCGCCGCCTGCCTGCGGGACGAGCAGGTCTCCGTCGAAGCCATGCTGCAGCGCGGGCGGAACCCCGGCGAGCTGGTCCCGGTGGTACTCACCACGCACGAGTCGGATGAGGCAGCCGTGGTGCGCGCGCTTCGAAGCGATCGACCGTCTCGACACGGTGCTGGAGCCGCCGCGCATGATCCGGATCGAAGCGTTCTAGGAGGAACGCATGGCTGCAGAGGAGATCATCTCCCTCGACCGGAACCTGGCGCTGGATGCGGTGCGCGTGACCGAGGCCGCGGCCCGCGCCGCAGCCCGGCTGATCGGCCGGGGCGACGAGATGGCCGCCGACCAGGCCGCCGTCGACGCCATGCGGCGCGGCCTCAATGCGCTCGACATCGCCGGCACGGTGGTGATCGGGGAGGGCGAGCGGGACGAGGCGCCGATGCTCTACATCGGCGAGACCGTCGGCACCGGCAAGGGGCCGAGCCTCGATGTCGCGCTCGACCCGCTAGAAGGCACCACCATCTGCGCAACCGGCGGCCCCAACGCGCTCGCTGTGCTCGCCATGGCGGAGAAAGGCGGCTTCCTCGCCGCGCCCGACACCTACATGGACAAGATCGCCGTCGGCGACGGGCTGCCGGACGAGCTGGTCGATCTCGACGACCCGCCCGCCACGACGCTCGCCAAGCTTGCCAAGGCCAAGGCCTGCGATGTCAACGAGCTCACCGTCCTGATCCTGGACCGGCCCCGGCACGAAGAGCTGATCGCCAAGGTGCGCGAGACCCAGGCCCGCATCCAGCTGATCCGGGATGGCGACGTCGCCGGCGTGATCGCGACCACCCGGCTCAACCGCACCGTCGACATCTACATTGGGATCGGCGGCGCGCCCGAGGGCGTGCTGGCCGCCGCCGCGCTCCGCTGCATCGGCGGCCAGATGATGGGCCGGCTGGTCTTCCGCAACGACGACGAAGAGGCGCGCCCGCAAGATGGGCGTCACCGACTTGGGCCGCAAGTACACCCTGCACGAGCTCGCGGGCGGCAACGTGATGTTCTGCGCGACCGGGGTGACCGACGGCGCCATGCTGCGCGGCGTCTCGCGTCTCCCCAACGGCGCGCGGACCAGCTCGGTGGTCATGCGCTCCCAGACCGGCACCCTGCGCATGATCGAGGCCGAGCACGACTTTGCCCGCGCACCCGCGCGGGTCGGCATGTGATGTGCCTCGGCGTTACGCCCTCGCCCGGCCTGTCGTCGACCGCCTACCCACCTCTCCCTGTCCCTCTCCCCCCTGAAGGGCGGAGAGGGAACCGCACCGCAGACGCACGTCGCTCCCTCTCCGCCCCCGGGGGCGGAGAGGGCCGGGGTGAGGTGGGGGATGATGCGCGCCACGCGCAGAGGCGCATGGGGCGATGAGCGACGGAGCGGCGATGCTCGGCGTCGAGCGATCGCTGCTCGGCAAGCGCTGGCGCGCGCGGCTCGCCGATTCCATGGCTGGGCTGTCCCTCGCCCAATCCATCGAGTTGCCCGAACTGATCGGTCGCGTGCTCGCGGCCCGCGGCATTGCGGCGGAGGAGGCGCCCGAATACCTCGACCCGACGCTCCGCCGCCTTCTGCCCGACCCCCTTCACCTGCGCGACATGGAAAAGGCTATTGCGCGGCTCGCCCGCGCGCTCGAAACGGGCGAGAAAATCGCGATCTTCGGCGACTACGATGTGGACGGCGCGACCTCGGCCGCGCTCCTCAGCCGCTTCCTTGAAGCCGTCGCCGGGCCGCCGACGATCTACATCCCCGACCGCCTGCGCGAGGGCTACGGCCCGAACGGTACAGCCATGCGAATACTCGCGGCGCAGGATGTCCGGGTGGTCGTCACCGTCGACTGCGGGATCAGCGCCTTCGACGCGCTCGCCGAGGCTGCCGACGCAGGCCTCGACGTGATCGTGGTCGACCACCACCTGGGCGAGGCCCGGCTGCCACCTGCCTGCGCCGTGATCGATCCCAACCGGCTGGACGACGACAGTCCGCACCGCCAGCTCGCCGCCGTGGGGGTCGCCTTCCTCCTCGTCGTCGGGCTCAACCGCCATCTGCGCGAGGCAGGCTGGTATCGCGACCGGGCGAGCCCGACCTCCTGCAATGGCTCGACCTCGTGGCGCTCGGCACCGTCTGCGACGTGGTGCCGCTCACCGGCGTCAACCGCGCGTTCGTGCGCCAGGGCCTCACGGTGATGAGGCAGCGCCGCAATCTGGGGCTCAGAGCGCTCGGCGATGTCGCCGGACTGGAGGAGCCGCCGGGGTCTATCACCTGGGCTTCATCCTCGGGCCCCGGGTCAATGCCGGCGGCCGGGTCGGCGAAGCGAGCCTGGGGGCGCGCCTCATGATCACGGCGGACGAGGACGAGGCGGCCAAGATCGCGCGCCACCTGGATGCGCTCAACCGCGAGCGCCAGGCCATCGAGGCGGCGGTGCTGGAGGAGGCCATCGAGCAGCTCGAGTCAGCAGCCAGTGCCGGAGAGCTTTCTTCGGCACCCCTGGTCCTCGCTCACGACGAGCGCTGGCACGCCGGGGTGATCGGCATCGTCGCGAAAGGCCAAAGAAGGGCATACTAAACAACCCCGGCGGTCGTGTCGCTTGGGAGGA